>JAYMTI010000101.1:0-15626 GCA_036897505.1 Pelargonium transvaalense | reverse complement strand
TCGAGATTAAATTAAATATTTGTTGGTCTTCTCTAGGTTGAATAAAAGCCATTATACTGTATAAGATATTACCGTGACACCGCCAAAAATGTAATTAACGATTATTTTTGTTTTATATTACATTTGATGCAACAGGAAATAAATGTATAATAACAAATATGATCGATCAGACAGAGATGGCTCAATCGGGACTCGGTGGCTTAACGGCGAGAAATACTAATCGTGACGGTAAAGCTACGACAAAACGATTGCACACTCCAAGCATCAGTTACGTTGAACAGCTGTCACTCCAAAGCTAATCCGCACTCAGCGAACTAACCACGAATCACAGTTCTGTAACATAAAACGTTGCCGTTTTAAAGGTTGGTTCGTTCCGAATATTCAGATATTTCTGAAAATAAAATCGTCTCCTTCATCGGTAGCCTCTTCTCATCTACCAGTCCTCGCTTCGCATCATTGTTCTCTCTCCCAGTTATTCCCTGCATTGCACACACAGAAACTCTCTCTAGGGTTTTGGATCGTTACTGTAACTCTCACTCGCGGTAGGAAGGAAATTGCTGTTTCTTTGCTCTCGATCTTTAGGGTTTGCTTCGATGACGTATTATGAGGAAGATGGTCGTAAGGATGAGGTGGTGCCGGAGCTGAGGATCAGAGTGGCTGCTGAAGATGATGATATCAAAAGGCACTATGTGAAATTGAAGAACGGTTTGGACGATTGCGAAGCTACTGGGGAGGGGGTACTGGACCCCGCTGCTCCTCCTCGGTGGAGAGGGCATGTCTGGTACTGGGTCAAATTGGCTATTCTCGTCACTTGTTTAGGGTTGTTGGCTGGTGTTTTCCTCAAATGGGTCGGACCTTTTTTCATGGATAAGGTCAGTGTTACGAAGAATTTGATAGTTTATGTTAATACGTATTTCTGATCAAGGTTGAGTTGTTGCTTTTCATTCAATTGCATTTCCTTACTTCTTTTATGTGTTTCATTACTTCCAATGTTATAGTTTTTTTTTTCTTCAGATGGGTAGGATGCTTCTTCATGTGTCTAAATTACTAATGGTTTTGTGAACAATCAAGTCTTTGCCAGTTTGACATGCCCTAGTTTTTTTTATTGCTTAATAGTCAGGAAATATGGCTAGGCTAACTCGGTTTCAATTCCTGAAATCAATTTGTGATTTAGTTACTGGGTTGTGGTTTGTTATGTAAGTGTGTCTTGTTTTCTATTTGGGCTTTTTAGATGCAATATTTCTGTATTTTTTTCTTAAGAATGTTGCCAGAACCAGGATACTTTCTTTATAGGAATAGCTCTACGTTTCATCGTATGTTATAACTTATAACCACAGACAGAACAATTAGTCCTAGCATTGGTGCAGAACAAGCTTTATTTCAGTAATGAGGCAATGACGCCATCATTTCATTGAATACCTCTATAGGATGTGCCTAGTTGTGTCTGTAACTGCTATGAACCAGTTATAACTGGTCATGTATCTAACTATATGTATATTCACTATCAATTGAGTAAAGTTCTCGCTTTGGCATCAAACTCTTATAAGGTAACTCTTGTAACGGTCTGTTAATGAAATGTTTGAAGCACCTTCTAAAAGGTAGAAACAAATAAAAAATATATATCAGTCAGTTTAATTCATTTTGGACCAAGGTATAATGCCACTGTTGTTATGCCTGCCTCCAATAGACAACATATGCATTGTTAAAATTACTAATTGATTGATGAAGTTACCTGCTACAACATCCCAACTTTGACATTTCAATAAGCTCTCATAAATACTAAAACTCTAGTCATGGTCTTATGCTTATAATAGGGAAAACGCAACTTTATTATACAATTACATCATGTCCTTTTAGTTAAATGAAACAGTGGTCAATGCAAATTTTGTTTCCTTTTCGAGCATTGTTTGTACAAAATTCACTCTGGTTGGGAAATGTTTTTTGTTCATATTCACTTAGAAAGCATTTGTGGCTTTAGTGGAAGTTCATGCAAACCTTTTAAATCCCCTCCCAATTCTGATTAATAACGTAATGTTTTGCAGGAAATTATACCGATCATAAATTGGGAGACATCAACGTTTAGTACTCCAGAGCTTGCAGTTTTGGTGTTTGCTTCAGTGGCATTATTCCCCGTAATCCTTTTTCCATCTTCTCCTTCTATGTGGGTGGCTGGGATGACTTTTGGTTATGGCTATGGATTTCTACTAATCCTTTCAGCAGTTGCTATTGGCGTATCACTTCCATATTTCATCGGCTCTCTCTTCTATCATAAAATTCAAGTGTGCACCTTTTTCTTATAATCCTTTATTTTCAGTAAAAAGCGTTTCTTTTGTCTAAGAGCACTTCTTCATTGCTATTGCTATTGCCATTGCAGGGTTGGTTAGAAAAATATCCAAAGAAGGCCTCAGTTTTAAGATCAGCGGGTGAAGGAAATTGGTTTCATCAGTTTCGAGCAGTAACATTAATCAGGATTTCTCCATTTCCATACATTCTTTATAATTACTGTGCTGTGGCAACGAATGTTAAATATGGCCCCTACTTATTTGGATCATTGGTGGGAATCGTGCCTGAAATTTTTGTTGCTATATATACGTATGCTCACTCTCTCTCTCATATAAATATTTACAAATATACAATCATATGTAGTGTATGAGAAAGAACACCATCCCGCAACAATTAAACTAAACAATAATCTAATAGATTAAGTTTCTTCCTTTTCATATATATAATAGATTGACATAGTGCATAATATTGACCTTCTAGACCGACATTTTTGGCGCTGTAGTTGACAACTTATTAATCTCATCAGTTGACTGGTTGGGAAGAGGTGCTGGCACAACAGAGAAATTTAGCCATGGTTCATTTTCTCTATTTGACTGTAGCTGCTTCTCCAAGTGGTTGTTAACTGGATCACTCTGCAGAGACGGTGATTGCATTGCGTACTTGTCAATGTACTATCTTCTCAAGTTTAAATCATGTCATTTATCTGTGAGCCATCAAAAGGCTGTGCTCTGGATGTGATAAAGTTGGTGGTCTATGGTTTACCTAAGTCAGCAGATACGTCCTGGGCCTGATTTCTCTGTTTGCCTTCATTTCGAGCATTTAGTTATGAATCCAAACAATTCGGTAGTTGATTGTTCAATTGTTATTGTTATACAGAGAGAAATTTAGTATACATTAATTCATATCGTTAAGCATGTAAGCCCTGCTAATATTTAAATCCAAATTGATGCATGCTTCTTTCAGATTCTTGAGAACTCATTAGTATCTTGTTCTGTTGCAGTGGGACCTTGATACGGGCCTTGGCGGATGCCTCGCATGATGGGCATACCCTTTCGGCCCCACAGATTGCCTTCAATGTTATTGGCTTCTGTGTTTCTGTAGTTACCACAATTATTTTTACCATGTATGCCAAAGGGAAGCTGAAGAAGTTACAGTTGGAGGAGGAGCCATTGCTGGAGTAAGCCTCTGGTCCTGTGCGCTGGCAAAATAATACTTGCTGGTTGAGCCAGGTCAAAGTTGTGTAGTCGAACACAATGCATTGTGGATGGGGTTTTATTTATTGAACAGCTTCGTCTACAGCAGGATGGAAGGATAAGTGGAGGCAAAGACACATCTAACACGATCAACATATTTACTGAATCATCATTTGTTTTCTTCCGAGCCCTTCACAATTTATCTTCATTGTTTTGTTGATCTTGGAATTACAATTTGTATATGATAGAAATGCTGATTACCAGGGTGTCAATTTGAATTCGAGGAAATTTATCAAATGTAAATGATTTGTTGACCTTTTTTTATATAGATTATGTATAATAGTTCCATTTTACAATCATGTTTGAACTTTAAATGATGAATGAATGTTGCGTCTTCATTTGGATTATGGTAATGTCACTAAGATTTTCTATTAACATGTTGAAGAGGGAGATGTCATGGTTAAATGTTTATTTTGTTATGATGGATAAGTAACTTTTTCATGTGAACAAATTATGTTAACAGGGTACCAAAAGTAAAAGGAAAATACATCTTACAATGCAAGCTCTTGTGTTTTTGGTCACATAAATACCAGTTGGATTTATTTATACGGCCAAAGTTGATCTTTTTAGACAGCAAAGCAATTCTACTCTGCTCATGATTGTGTTGACAATCTAATCACTTGCACATTACTAATACTGGGATTTAGAAACAAGACTGATCATGGGCCTTCTACTGCTACTGCCACAAGGATTTATATTTCCCTTTTCCATTATTCTTGAGGTCCCAATTCCATGCTTAGTCTTCTTCTACTGAGTGACATAAGCTCACTGTTTCATGTCATAGAATCATATAATATTGTGGTAATGCCAGAAACAGAGGTGTAGAAGAAAGTGTGTAAGAAGTGGAGGTGGTCATTCACTCATATCTGGAAGTTCAGTGTGATACAAGTTACTGAAGGTCATTATTGTCCTACAAGGCAAGGCAACATTATCATTATGCTTGTGTTAGTCTTTGTCTATCAGATATTATGAAATACATGGGGTTTGATCATTGATGCAGCAACATCATCAGAAGCTATAACATTACTGAAGCACTAATATTCATCTACTTGTTGTGAGCTTATTAAGAAGAAATACAAAAAGGAAAGGGTCAAGAAATGATCACTGATGCAATCCCATCATTAAAAAACTATAGTCTCCAATGAGAGAAATATTCGGGTGGATTGGACCACAACACAATAAATTGTTATTGAACCCAATCAACTTCCTTAATAACTCTCCTCAACTACCACAGGCAAGGCTTAGGCAACCAAATACAATCCTCTCTTCTCTACTATCTCAATTATGCATTTATTTGCGCATCATTATAAGTACACAATAAATATGATTCTTGTTGTGCACATACATACAAATACAATCAAAAGCTTTATTCAATAACTACTTGTCTTGCTTTGCTGGTATGGCATCTTTCCCCGTGGACACCACATCAATTCATATATAGCCGCTACTACTAGCTGGCATTTTGATTCTTGACATTACATTTTCGAAAATGACATTAACCAATATCCATCCAAACACGGCGTAAGGCATAAAGAATTAGTCAGACGCACCCAAACTCAACAAGATACGTTGTGGCTGTAGCCACTGACCGACCACTATATTATCTTATTTAAATCCATCCAACGGTCAAAAATCCCTGGTGTACTTTTCTTTTGATTCTTCTCGTTCCCTCGCAGTCAAATACAATGAGACAAAAGTTGCGAACAAACATATCAACTATTAGCATCAGCCCAGCCCATCTCATACGAGTTACAACAACACGCACAACGGTTAAAATATGGAGACAAAACAGGGTGGATCCCACCGCCACGTGTCGTGATCAGAGACGATTACCAAACACTATCCACAGAGACTGAACTCCTCTAACCTCTGCTCTGCTGTGCAAGTAAACACTAATTAATGGCTTGATAATATGCTACTAGTAGTTGGATGTACTGAAATTAATAAAGAAAACAAACCAATACGAATGTCGTCTGCTCTGTTCTGTCTTAAAAGAAACGTAAAAAAAGAAGCACAGCCTGAGCCTCCTCTAATTCTGATAATTATGTGAAGGAGAGTGTGTGTGTTGGTGGCATGGTTGGTGGAGGGAATAAATGCAAGAAGGTGGACAAAGGGCCTACATTTACATCTCTGATTTCATTACCATTGGCAATTGCCATTTTCCATTCAGAATCACACATTCAGCAATCAAATTTCACAAAAAAGGGCATGCACGTGGTTGCTTGTTCTTCGAGTTGGTAGCATTAGCAACCTCAAATACATATATGGATCGATACTATTAAATTGCCACCAACTGCTTCCTTTCCAACTAAGCCACGCTCTCTTCACTCTCTCCGTTACGAAGTTGCAACCTTTGGCTTTGGTACTGACCCAGATCTTGGTTTTGGTCTTTGGTCTTCATTCAATGGAAGGCTTATTTTGGAACAAAACTAAACCACCAGTCTCCTTTTTTTTCTACATTTTGGCTTTTGCTAGCAATAAATGAGTTGTGAATTCCATGGACTTGACCCAGATGAGATCAAAGGCTGGACAATTGCTGCATTTTCATGAAGCATGAGTTTCGCCACTTTTGCTGAACAGTAGTGGACGAACCCAGATCTCCACTCGCTCGGATCCGCCGCCCATAATGCCAAACGGGTAGATCCGTTTCACACCAAACCCCACTCCTTTGTTCGAGCATGAGACGACCTCCTCAATTTCGTCTCCCCAATGTTCTCTTGCTTCTGATTTCATGGCTCCTCGGCCTCGCCGCCGTTTCGCCGGCGACTGAGAAGGAAATCTTGCTCCAGTTCAAGGGAAACATCACTGGCGATCCGTACAACAGCTTGGCTTCGTGGGTTTTTTCCGGAGACCCTTGTCGGGACTTCAGTGGCGTGCTATGCAATTCAGCGGGTTTCGTCGACAAGATCGTGCTCTGGAACACCAGTCTCGCCGGAGTGTTGCCGTCGGCACTTTCGGGGCTCAAGTCTGTTAGGGTTCTGACATTGTTTGGGAACCGATTCACCGGCAACATCCCACGAGAATTTGCAGAATTACAGACACTGTGGAAGATTAATGTGAGCACCAATGCGTTGTCGGGGTCGATCCCAGATTTCCTTGGCGATTTGCCCAACCTTCGGCTTCTGGATTTGTCAAGAAATGCTTATTCTGGAGAGATTCCAGAGACATTGTTCAAGCATTGCTACAATACCAAGTTTGTTTCTCTGTCTCACAACAACCTTACGGGTTCTATTCCTGCTTCCTTGGCGAACTGTTCGAACCTGGAAGGTTTTGATTTCTCTTCCAACAGTCTCAGTGGCGATATTCCTACGCGAATTTGCGATATCCCTAGATTGGACTATCTGTCTCTGCGAAGCAATGCGTTGACGGGGACTGTGGAAGAACAGCTTTCGAAATGCCAGAGCTTGGAGCTTTTGGATCTAGGTAGCAACTTGTTTACTGGGTTGGTTCCATTTGGGGTTCTTAGCCTGAAAAATATTAGTTACTTCAATGTATCAAATAATGGGTTTGTTGGGGAGATACCTGAGATAGCAACCTGTAGTGAGAGACTGGAAAAATTTGATCTTTCAGTGAACAATTTGGATGGGGAGATTCCTCTGAGCATTACAAAATGTGCAAGCCTTGAGGTTTTGGATTTGGGGTTTAACAGGCTGAATGGTAGCATCCCAACTGAACTTGGGGATTTGAAGAGGCTTTTGGTGATCAGACTGAGCAACAATTCAATTGGAGGTACTATACCTGCTGAGTTTGGGAGCATTGAGCTGCTTCAGGTTTTGGATTTGAGCAATCTCAACCTTGTTGGTCAAATTCCCATTGATATAAGCAACTGCAGGTTTCTCCTTGAACTGTGAGTACCTACACTTTCTTGAAATATTCTAAATTCACATTTACATTAATGTTGCAGTCACTGAATCAAATCTGAGTATTTATTTACTTTATTTATGTGTGCTTGCAGTGATGTTCATGGTAATGCATTAGAGGGAGAAATTCCTGATGCCTTATACAACATGACATACCTGGAATTCCTTGACCTACATCAGAATCAGCTCAATGGGAGCATCCCATTGAGTCTGGGAAACTTGTCCAAACTCCAGTTTCTTGATCTATCACAAAATTCTCTTTCTGGGCCAATCCCTCCATCCCTTGGAAACCTGACATTGTTGGCACATTTTAATGTCTCCTTCAACAACCTCTCAGGCACCATTCCTACAATTCCAATGATCCAGGGTTTTGGCTCATCTGCATTTTTGAACAATCCTGGGCTCTGTGGTGCTCCTCTAGCATCATGTTCAGGAAATGGCCCTGGCACCAGTTCAGCATCGGGTAAAATGAAGGTGCTTAGTGTTTCTTCCATTGTTGCAATTGTTGCTGCTGCAGTGATCCTTACTGGGGTTTGTCTGGTAACCATCATGAATATCAGGGCTCGGAAGAAGAAGAAGAAAGATGAAGGAGAAATGGTTTTTGAGAGCACACCACTGGCATCATCGACAGAATCAAATGTCATAATCGGGAAGCTGGTGCTCTTCAGCAAAAGTCTGCCCTCAAAGTATGAAGACTGGGAGTCTGGGACTAAAGCTTTACTTGATAAGGATTGCATGATCGGTGGTGGATCAATTGGTACAGTCTATAAAACTAATTTTGAAGGTGGAATCTCAATTGCAGTGAAGAAGCTTGAAACTCTTGGAAGGATTAGAAGCCAAGACGAATTTGAGCAGGAAATTGGTCGCCTGGGAAACTTAAGACACCACAATCTGGTTGTTTTTCAAGGTTACTACTGGTCCACCTCAATGCAGTTGATTCTATCAGAATTTGTTGCTAATGGTAATCTGTTTGATAATCTACACGGGCTTAATTATCCGGGCACCAGCACCAGTGCTGGCAATAGTGAGCTGCACTGGTCTAGGAGGTTTCGCATTGCTGTTGGGACAGCAAGAGCACTTGCTTACCTTCACCATGACTGTAGACCTCCAGTTATTCATCTCAATGTCAAGTCCACTAACATACTCCTAGATGAAAATTATGAGGCCAAGTTATCTGACTATGGGTTAGGGAAATTGCTTCCCATTTTGGATAACTACGGACTAACCAAATTCCACACATCTGTTGGGTATGTTGCGCCTGAATTGGCTCAAAGTTTGAGACTTAGTGAGAAATGTGATGTTTATAGTTTTGGGGTTATTCTCTTGGAGTTAGTTACTGGAAGGAAACCAGTGGAGAGTTCCACAGCAAATGAGGTGGTGATTTTGTGTGAATATGTCAGGGTGTTACTGGAGAGCGGCACTGCTTCTGGTTGCTTTGATAGAAGGTTGAGGGGGTTTGCGGAGAACGAGCTGATTCAGGTTATGAAGTTGGGATTGATTTGTACATCTGAAGTGCCAGCAAGGAGACCAAGCATGGCTGAGGTTGTTCAGGTTCTTGAGTCCATTAGATCTGGACAGGAATCATAGTTAGTGTAAGTCACAGGTTTTTTTTGGGACCATCTCAGGTTTTATTTTACAGTTAGTGTGGTCTAGCTGGAAAGGAAGGTTGGGTTATTAGCTAGCGGTGTAGAGAGAAAAAGCCAAGTTCCTAAAACAAAGAGCCATTCTTTTTTGCATTCATTTTGAGCTTAGAATTGGCAATTGTTCTTGATACTTGTAATTTTTGGAATAAAACCATTCATTTAATTTCTCTTATTTTTGAGTTCCACCTCAGACACTACACTGGCTCTGGGTAGTCTATTCTATTTCTATTGTTCTTGCAAAATGGACAAAAAAGATGTTCCAAGTAAAGACACTTCTAAATCGACACTGCAACAGTGATTTGGAAAAAAGAACATCATATGTATTTCCATTATTTGCAAATTTTTGTTACATAGAAATCTTGAGAAAGAACTTCATAGACATTATCCTTAATTTTTGTATCCAGAAATTTCAAGACTACTACAAAAAGCCTCTCCTACCAAAAATCTTGAAGGAATTTATTTCTTTAACTTGAATATATCACACCAGATCGCCATCTCAAATGCGAAATTTACAGGTTTCAGAAACTTTTCGAATACGCTCCATGACTACAGGAATATCTTCCTCAGCCAATGTAGTAAAACAGAAACGGAACCACCCAGGTTCAGTACAGTGACAGCACGATCCAGGAGTTGCATTTACCTTGGCTATGTTTTACAACTTATCCCAGAGTTCAAGCTCTCCTTTCTCACTGTAAGAGCGGATCAATCCACTCATATCAGCCCAACAATAAAAACCACCACTGCTTTCTGCACTTCTAATGCCCAATTTCTTCAACCCTGCCACAAACTGAACATACATTCTTTTAAGTTTCTCTCTGTTTACCTCAATGAACTTTTGAGTAAATCTAGTGTCTGAAAGCATGGAGATGAGCAAATGCTGGGTTGGAGCTGAAATGCTTGAAAACCTAGTCAATTGTCTAGCAGCGGCCAGTACATTCTCATTGTAGGAATATATAACACCCACCCTAAATCCTGGAAGAGAGAGGTCTTTTGATAGATCATATACTAAATGTGAACTCTGTTCCGATCAATATCTTCTGAATCAAAGATTTCTGCCATGCTCACAAACTCTTCAGTTCCATGAGTGGATCCGACAAATATTTCATTAGAGACGATATGGATATTCTTTTCTCTGGCAAAGTCTAGAAGGCTGTGAAGTGTTTCTCGACTTAGCAGATTTCCCACAGGATTGGCAGGGTTTGAGATTACAATCCCACGGACTTTTAGACCATGTTTCCTTGCTTGATTGAAACCTCGGTCCAGAGCAGTTATGCTTAAACTGAAGTTGTCTACACTGCGGAAGGGAACAGGTATTATCTCCACCCCAGTTCGCCATTTCAAATCCCTGTCAAAACTGCATATCATATTCAAAATTTCAGTTTGTCTACCTAGATGGGAGGTTCTGAGGCAAACGAATTACTAAATACCCAGGGTAATATGGAGTGGGAACAAGAAATGCATTTCCAGGATCTGCCAGGCAGAAGCTTAGCATTTCAATGGCGGGGGTTGCGCCAGCTGTCAATAGTATTTGTGATGGGTTGAAGGAAACTGCCCTTTCCATTACTTGAGACATGAATCCTGCCACAGCCTACAAGAAAGTAATATTAGTGAAACATAAAACTTAAACATAGTCCATAAGCTGAACAAGCTTATACCTTGAAGTACAAGAAAAGCAACATTCAAATATGAGGGAGTAAAAGGAATGAGGTTTTATTTATCTAAAGCCACAACTACGAAGAGGTCATACATATATACATTGTACGTGCGGCCAAAAATAAATCACAACATCCATGTTCGATGATAGCATGTTCTCTAATCAGAAGGATTAACTTTCTAACTTACAGAAGCAGCTAAGTCAACCTGTTCATAAGCAAAACAAAGATTCACGTAGTTCTGCTGTGAGCCAAATCACAATCTAGTTGAAATTTAGTTCGTTTGCACTTCGTTTGAATGAATTTGCATGGACTTGTTGGTAAAAAGTACTGAATTTGACTGACAATTTGGAACACCACCACATGCATTCTATATTTTAGGTTAAATTTTGGTACCCAAACTTTGAGCGCGGACCAAATTGGTAACCAATCTTATTTTTTACTAGAGTTGGTACTTAAACTTTTATTTTGAACCAAATTCAGTACCCACCGTTAGTGCATCATGACAGAACCATTAGTTTGCTGACGTGAAAATAAAAAAAAACAGACAAAATCTTAAACAAACAAAAAACACAAAAAATCAGATCAAACTCATTGTCTTTTGGTGTTCTCGGTGTTCTTCGACTTCAAAAACAAAATTGAACAAAAAGTTTAAGGGTTAATTACTTGTACATCCCTTGGATATCATATTTAGGTTTTTCGAACCCTGGACTTTATATTTTTAACATTTTAGTCCTAATTACCTGCAACTCCAGGTTACCCATTCCACGTCAGATTTTTTGCCACGTCGGATACCACGTAGGCTTCCACGTCACGTCGGCACCATACGGTGCATTTTGGGCTTATTTATACAGGACGCCAGAAAACGGCGTCGTTCTCCGTTTCCATCTTCTTCTTCGTCAATCAATCATCCGGCGAAGTGGCGGTGACGGTTGAGGTCGCTGTTGGTGAACAAAATCGGCTTCGCCAGCGGCGGAACCGAGTCGACGAAAATGCTGGAGTTCCATTGGCCACGAAATTGCTGGGAGAGATTGTTTTATACTGTCAGATACCCAAAACCAAGAGCAAACACAATGTTCTACAATAGTTGTCTTCTATGGTCAAAGAGGAGAAACCTAAAAATGTTGAGCCCCACCTTGATCATTAACTTTTATTTTCATGGTTGATCAATTTACTAGTCAATTGATTTAGTGTTTTTGGTACTAAGTAGGTAAGCAAGTTAATGATAATAATTTGAACTGAACAGAGCAGGCAAATGACTGTAATTTTTCAGTTTTACGTCTACTTCTGTATTTATGTTAGATGGAGCATATTAAATAAGAAAAAGAAGAAGAGAATAGCATATTTGTTGTTTGGAAGATCAGATCCTTCTTGCACTGAACATGATTATAATTTATGATACCAAAATACAAAAACCCAAATTGCAAATCCACATGCTCATTGTCACTCTTTTCTAAAATTGTCTCATTTCTTGAACAAAAAACCTTTCTTTGAATGGAAGAAATGATTAAAAGAAAGGTAACAAAAATTGAGTCTTTTTAGATGAAATCAAGATCATACACAATTGGGTTTTCATATTCTGCTTTAGCCACACCACATGGGGGGTTCACTGGCATCCATAGCCACCACCTGACCCTACATCAACCTCTCTCTTTTTCCCCCCAATTTTTTCTGTTTACTGAATAATAATGTGTGTATAATAAGCAGAGTGTACATGTAGTAATATACTTTTAGAAGGCCCCATATAACTAAAACAGAGAGTGTGTGATTCAAGTTTTATGCTTTCTGCTTTCTCTATCTCCCCTCTCAAGTCTCAACACATTATCATCATTAAGCAGCAGCAGCAAGATCTATCTTCTTCTTCTTTTCTCTGTAAAAAAGGCTTCTTGATGTTTTGGAATAGAAACAAGTAGTATTTAAAACAGAGTGATGGGTGGTGTGACATCATCAATGGCGGCCAAATTGGCCTTCTTCCCACCAAACCCATCTTCGTACAAACTCATCACTGAAGAACTCACAGGTCTGCTGCTTCTCAGTCCCTTCCCTCACCGAGAAAATGTGGAGATTCTCAAATTGCCGACTCGCCGAGGCACCCAGATAGTAGCTCTCTATGTACGCCACCCCATGGCCACCTCCACTCTGCTATACTCTCACGGAAACGCCGCCGATCTGGGCCAGATGTACGAGCTTTTCATTGAATTGAGCATCCACTTGCGTGTTAATCTAATGGGGTACTCTGTTTTCTTCTTCTTGCTCCTGGGTTTTCTTGCTTCTTTATTTCAGCTCACTGTTCATTTTGGCATCTGGGTTTTTAATGGTTTGTTTGGGAAACTTGGATGGTTTTGTTGGTAGTTTACACTGCAATGATCCTTTAGCATCATCATGGATTCATGGTTTAGTTGAAAGGTACATGAGTTTCTCAGTTTAACAATTTCTTGAAGATGGAGTTAGTTGGGTTTGGTACTGCTCTGAATTACAGTTGTGTTTTTTATTTTATAGAATTCAACTTAATCAATGTCCTGTAGAGGATTGGTACAGCTCTGTAAATGTTTTGTATGATACTACTGTTATATCAGTACAAAACTATATACATAAATTTCATTTCCCAGAGCATTACTCGAGTTGAGAACATGTTTTCATTTCTGAAATTTTGTGCAGGTATGATTACTCTGGGTATGGCCAATCATCTGGAAAGGTTTGTTGGAAATTTGAATATGTTTAGCTGGTGTTAAGTATTGGTTGTAGCTGAAAACATTTGTTTTATATTTCCTGTGTTGCACTTGCAGCCTAGTGAGCAGAATACATATGCAGATATTGAAGCTGCATATAAGTGTCTTGAAGAAAGCTATGGTGCTAAGCAAGAAGATGTTATACTTTACGGCCAATCTGTCGGGAGTGGTCCCACATTGGATCTTGCAGCTCGATTGCCTCAGTTAAGAGCCGTTGTTCTTCACAGCCCCATACTTTCAGGATTAAGAGTTATGTATCCTGTAAAGCGCACATACTGGTTCGACATTTACAAGGTAAGACTGTTTTTTAAGGTTGCTTGATTCATAGATTTTAAGGATGGTAACTGTTTTTTGTATGTATAATTTGCAGAATATTGACAAAATTCCACTGGTAAATTGTCCTGTTCTAATCATTCATGTAAGTCTACCATTTTCGAACAAGAAAATAGATCGATTTCTTCTGAACCAACAATTCTTTAAACGAAAGACTGTTTATTTGCTTATTATTTTCTGCAGGGAACTTCAGATGAAGTTGTTGAGTGCTCCCATGGGAAGCAACTCTGGGAATTGTGTAAAGAGAAATATGAGCCATTATGGCTGAAAGGAGGAAACCACTGTGATTTAGAGCTATATCCGGAATATATCAGGCATCTAAAGAAGTTTGTATCAACTGTTGAAAAACCGCCTTCGCAAAGATACAGCTCGAGAAGAAGCACGGACCAGTTTGAGCAGTCCCGGAAGAGTACTGACTTTTTTGAAGTTTCAAGAAAGAGCACTGACCGGAGAGAGAAGCCAAGGCAGAGCGTGGACAGGCCGGAGAAACTGAAAAGTCAGTTGAGTAATGCTGATAAGTTAGAAAAGTTAAGGATGTCATTCGACCAGATGGACAGGTCTCGAAGAAGTGTTGATTGCCACGAGAAGTCCAGAAAAAGCATTGACCATCAACTGGAAAGAGCACGGAAGAGTGTTGACCGGTTGGATAGAGTAAGGAACGCGTAACGATACGTATAAAGAAAATGTAAAATTCATGCATGGGTTTGGTGTTGTGGTAAAATTAATTCTCTCTTTTCTAATTTATGGTTATCTGGTTATTTAGTTGGTTTTGGAGATGTAATGACTATGGCATGAGAAAAGGCTTGGTTTTATAATGGAAGCTTTGATTCTAGTAATTTGATTCCTTTTCTCAGTTCTTAATTCCCGAACCCAATAAATTTTCCTTCTGCCAATACCATACCTTGTAGTATAAAATGGGGCCATGTTTTATGCTCTGGCTTTTGCATTATCTTCTCTCTTTAGTGGTTTAGTTGATATTTGTGGGTGTTCAATAAAATGAACTTGTAATTGGAATTGATACGACTAGTGGAGTAGACGCAAAATGATTTTTACTTTTAGGTTAAGGCAAGTTGAAAGCAATTTGATAATGCAAAAGAAAGTTTAGGCGCGCATTGCTTGTATTCGACGCAAATTAACTTAGGAAACATGAGCATGCAAACTAGTTGAACTTTTAGGGGGTGTGTGTGTCTAGGTTAGGCGAATATATGGAGCATTTTACGAAATATTCACCAAAAATTCCACACAAGTTCATATCCGGACCCCATCTTATTATCATCCACAACTTTGGCTTGCTTAAGGAAGATCAAGTTTTGTGCTTCAATCCTCAAACTCTCAATTTTTTTCAATATTCCTGTTTGGATCTATATTTGCGAGTTCTCTTGTTCCACTTATTCATCCTCAGGTTTTTGTTTTTGTTGAATATCTTTTCTTCATCCTTATTTCAATGCGCTTTTGTTGCAAAATTTGATAAATCTATTGATTTGAAGTGGTGGAATACGATGATATTAATTGGTCTATCATCTAACATGTTTTAAACTTTATTAGTGAAGCCACCTCTTTTGAAATTCACACCAGCTCTTTCAAAGCAATCCGTTCAGCGACATTCGTCATTGATCCAACCAGGAGATCTAATCGATTATACAAACATTAGTTTAATTGGTCGTTGCCTTAACTCTGAGTGATGTAATTATTCAAGCATGTTAAATTTGACAACGGGATTCATATAATGGCTTGGGCTGCCTATACTAAAAGGTCAACCTTAATAGTTGGGTTTCACTTGCACCATTTTATATTAGCCTTTCCATTTTATTTTATCCGATGTGGGACATATATCACCCACTTCAACACTCCCCCTCACGTGCGAGTCTCACAT
>JAYMTI010000100.1:0-15840 GCA_036897505.1 Pelargonium transvaalense | reverse complement strand
GGAAGGGTGCTCAGCCACCGAGGTGTCAGGTGGAGGGGTGTAGGGTGGATCTGAGTGACGCTAAGACTTACTACTCGAGGCACAAAGTTTGTGGCATGCACTCCAAGTCTCCTACGGTCGTTGTCTCTGGCTTGGAGCAGAGGTTTTGCCAACAGTGTAGCAGGTTAGCTATGGCTCTTGCTTTTGTCTTTTGGGTTTATCAGCATCAAAACTTAAACTTTACCAGCTTAGGGTTTTGTCTGTTTCATTGGAGGGATTCTCTTACCTTTAGTTGTTTTTTTTTTTATCAATTACATGAATAGCTTGTTTTGGGTTTTTGGTTTCTTGTAGTTAGATTGTTAATTGATGACTTAATGTGTTTCTCTAAATGCACTGAGTTTAACAAGTTGGCTTGCTTGTTTTTGAATGATTGTGTTACTTAATTGGGGATTTGGCTACTCGCTATTGATGCTTGATGTTTTATGTTTGAATGTTTTTGGTCTACTTAGTTATGCTATATAGGCTTTGAGGTTTTGTGTCTTTTGCTTTCTAGTGATATTATGTATATAATGGTTTTAACAGTTTCTCTTTGTTAGGGAACTTATTTAGATGCCTGATCTTGATTTTATTACCTTTGTCATGGCCTCATGGGATTCTTGAGTAAGTGTTTGGCTTTGAGAATTAATGGATGACAATGTATCTAGCTCACAATCTACTCTGAGAATGAAAACTGCAGTACCAGCATGCATTCCACTAAGTTTGAACATGAATCGCTCTTTTAATTTTGGAGCTTTTATTATTTTCAGCTACTCTTGTCATGATTTTTGGAGACATGGTTTATCATCTCAACTGTGGATACTTTTCTTCATGTCTGTCATAGTTTTTTCTTTCAATTTTTTTTTTTTTGAAGCATGCAATAGCTTTGTTCTGTTGTTTTCCAACTGTACCAGCACTGCGATACCGTTGATGACCGACCAGAAATCTTTAAATATTTATCCACATCATGTGCCAAATAGGGCTAGATACGCACATGACAGGACTTCTTATTTGCTTCTTCACTTCAATTCTTACAAAGTTACAATGAATTCTGAAAATGCTTTAAGCAGTTCTCTTGCTGCTGTAGAATATGTTGCCCTTACTAGCTAGGATTTTCCTATTTTTTCAATCATATTGTGGAAAGGTTCTCCATGATCCTCAATATATAACACCTTGGCTAACAAAAAAAGCAGTGTTGTGTGACAACATCACCAGCCCCTTATCCCACAAGCTCCAACTGGATCATTAAATCCAATATCTTTTATTTGAGAAGGAGATAACTCTATGCTAAAGAGGTTGGTAATGAGCTACTCTTTAATTTCAGTTTTTCCTGTTTCAATGATGCATGCAGTAGGCTAAAAGTTCATTTTCACTGTCGATGTGGATTCTGAAACAGTAATCCATTGTTCATTGGATTCTGCTATGTAGATCCCTATTCTAAATGTTTTAGAAATGCATTTGGAAAGAATTATAGTATTCTTGAACATCTCTTAAAGCATTAAAGATACAATTCTTTGTGCATATCTAGTTTGCTCACACTTCAATGGGTGTCTTTAAGTTGTGCATGAATATTTTTTGGTATCCAGGATATAAAGCATGGCAATCATGTCGAAGAAAACTTACCTTTTTAAATTTTGTATTTAGTAACTTCCCTTTGATTTGAAATATAGGTGCTTTGTTTCAAATCAGGCCTTGATGTCCAAATTAAATTTCTTGTTACAATTTTCACATATATAGTAATACAACTATATATATCCAAAGGCTTTGACAAATTAGCTGACTAATTCACAAAATTTCTCCCAGCTTAATCATTCTGTTGGTATTTACTTGAATATTATTCAAATCTTAGTGCTAGCACCCAGGGATTATCCCTTGAATGTACCAGGCCTATGTGGGGGTGTGCCTTTAATATCCTGGGAAAGGAATAGTTTTATATATATATAATTTTAAGTCCTTGCTAACATCTTCACTCCTTATGCAACTTCACATGCAGAACAAGGTAGTCTTGTGTATAGTGTGACCTATTTGAAATTCCCATGTTAGACAATTATTTGTCTAGCTCTCAAGGTTTTAAATCTGTTGTATGTTTTCTATGTGGCATTAAATGAATTGAAGTAAATAGGATTTGTATGCTGAGTTCTTCTCGGTTAGAAGTTCTGGAGCTTTTGACCTGATAATTTCTAATGAAATGTGCAGCCAAAATTTAATGTCCAAAATTGACAACTTCTTGTTAGCTTCAATAATGCTTGTAACTTAAATGGGAGATATTAAATGCTGCTTCACTTTTGAGCCGGTATATTAATTTAGGGCGCAATATTCTTACGGAGACTTTTATACATGCAGCATGAAAATGATGTGCCACGAATCTCTCTGTGGTTTGTGCATCCCCGAAAAAGATACCTATCTTCCCATGTTTGATATTTGTCTTGTGTGTAAGCATTTTATTCTTGATACCTACGCATCCTCAGTAAAAGATCAGTCACTAGATATCCATAACAAGTAATAATGATTAAGATGGGTTTAATACTATCTATTCATATTTGCTAAAACACGTATGAAAATCAAATGGCTAGTAAGCATTGGCATCGAAGCATTGTTATCTTGTGCAATTTTGTGCTAGTTTTCTAAAATTTTAGTTTCCTTGAGGTGTTGGTTTATGATTATTTTGGAGAAAATGGCCTAATATATTTAGAAATTAAAATGCCAAAGTATGGAAGTCAAATGTGCTGTACTCATTTGTAGTGAAACATTGTAATCTTGCATGATACTCTTAAATTGTACGTTCCTGGAGTTATTCCTTCTGACAATTCCGGGAAGTTATGCTTCTATGTGATTAGGTTCACCAGTATTACTATGTAAGCACATTATTTCTTCTTCTTTTTTACTTGTTATGGTATGAGAATGGCCTGGTGCTGACAGTGTTTTGTTCATATGTTGGTTTGTCCAAAAAGCTTGTTTATCTTAATGCTCCCGTTTCAAGTGGAGTGTCCCGTTTCCCTTGATTTTTTGTCCCTGAATGAGTGTCATTTCTCCTTTTTTAGAAAATTAGTTATGCATGAATTGTCAATGGTATCTTTATAATAAGTTAGGTAGTATCCCTTAAGTTTGTTATGACACATGGTCACGACTCACGAGGATACAAGAGTGTATGTACCACATTAACTAATTTTTTGTAATTTTTTTCAAAATGGAAATAAAGACACTCATTTTGAGACGAGACAATATCATTTTGTAGTATTTTTATACTAATAGTCTAGTGGAACTTAATTTCTGGGTTGCCTATTATGGAGATGAGGATGCAATAAGTTTCGGGTCTAGGTGGAAATGAAGCTTAATTAGGTTGCACCAGCAGCTTTCTTTCTTTTATAATTAGGCATGCAGGGGACCTTTCAATGTAAATTTCTTCATGAAGCTCAGGAATTGTAAAATAAATATGCAAGAGTAACCGGCATTATTCTTAGCTATCGCTGTTAATATTTTTTGGGGTTGTCTGTTCTCAGATTTCATCAGCTTTCCGAATTTGACCAAGGAAAACGAAGCTGTCGTAGACGCCTTGCTGGTCACAATGAGCGTCGTCGGAAGCCACCACCTGGGTCACTAATGTCTTCTCGCTATGGCCGCCATTCCTCATCTGTCTATGGTTAGCCATTTTGATTACAAATTCTTTGTCAAATATGTCCTTGCATTATTTCCTTATGCTTAATTGCTACTAAACACAAATGCTTGGTTCTTCCAATTACAGAAAACAGCGGCAGAGTAGGAGGTTTTGTGATGGATTTCAGTGCATACCCAAGGCTTACCGGAAGAGATGCATGGTCAACAGCGAGATTGCCCGATCTGGCATCTGGAAATCAAGTCACTGCAACCGGAAAATATCTTCCACATCCATGGCATAGCAATTCTGAGAATCCTTCACCTGACCTTTTCCTGCAGGGTTCAGCCGGTGGGACTGGCATAGCTGGCCCTGGAATTCCTCCAGGAGAATGTTTCGCTGGAGTCGCTGACTCAGGCTGTGCTCTCTCTCTTCTGTCAAATCAACCATGGGGCTCTGTTAACCGAACATCAGGTCTTGGCATGAACAACCTGATGAATCCGGATGTAGTGCCTATGAGTCAACTAACAGCTCCCCATGGTGCAGCATCTGCCAATCATTTTCCCAACGCCTCGTGGGGTTTCAAAGGAAATGAAGCTGGTAGCAGTGCACATGGAATGGTGCCGGACTTGGGTTTGGGTCAAAATCAGTTCTCTGGCGAGCTTGAGCTGTCTCCGCAAGGTAGGAGGCATTACATGGAACTCGAGCACTCAAGGCCTTATGACTCTACTCAGCAGATGCACTGGTCGCTCTAAAATGACCCGTCCTCGTAGTGAATTAGAATAAAAACTAGGACATCTTTTGACAAGTTACCTTATGAACCTATCATATGTGTGTTTTATTGGGGATGAGACCCTAACTGAATCTAAGGCGTGTATGCTTAGTTTTGTTGAACTGGTAAGCAGGGTTGTTACTTGATATTCTAATGTCCACTGTTTCATTTGAAACTATCTTTGCTCCCATTCTCAGAGCTTCTAGCAAAGATTAGTTAATTGCATTGAATCTTAGTCACGTTTTAAATTTTTTTGAAAGTGAAATACTGTGAGAAATGATGGTTTTAGAGATTGAACATAACGTATGAGTATAGCAGAAGGTTGAGTGAGCAATAAGATGTAAATCTTATTAAAGTACACACATAAATGCAACAAAACATTACAGTTACTCCAAGTGTACATTTTGCTTTGTCTAAGGTCAGTAATTGAGCTAGTAATTACATGCATTGTAACAACATTATGTTTCTCGGATTGATCATTGGAGACGATAGAATTTGAATAATGTTTCTTCTGCTAGCAAGTAACCTTCTCCTGACTTCTTTTTGGATAAATATTACTTCTAGCTGGCCCCTCGTACTTCAAAAAAAAATGCAGAATCCTGATGCATAGCAAGAGATATGATGCAGCTCCATTATCCCAAAGCACATGAGCTTTTTCAAGGCAAAAACAGATGGCAGGTCTCTGTATAGACTCTACTTCAATGGTCATCTTCATCTATTCCAGGGCAATTGGACAAGAGTGCCTCCATAGATTCGTACTGAAACACACAACGAGATGATAATTTACATAAACATAACCTGAACTTAAGGTGGCTTCTCAAATGTCAGGCATCCCAATATTCAGAATTGCACTATAAATAATTGAATAACCTTTGGTCGTGTTTCTTCAATAACCCCAAAACAAAATTGCACCCTAATTACCTTGCATCCACAGAAGAGGCAGTATTGATGTTCATCTCTCAGTTTCATCAAAATATCTTGCAGGTCCTGCATGCAGAACAGCGTATCATTATAACCAACCAGCAATTCCCAAGCACATAACTCAAGTTCGATGCCATGTGCATCATAAATAGTTAAACAAAAACCTAAGAGATGTTTAATAGGGAGTATTTTGTTCCACAAGGCACAACCAGTTTGTGCTTGTCAACAACACCTCGTTCAGTCTAGAGAATAATAGTTGATCTTGATAGTTTAACTTGAGGTAGTTATGTTAGGAGCTGGATTCTTCATCATCAACACATTGTTTGAAGGTCAGTTTTAATGTGGCCACATGCAAAGGTTATATGAAACTCTTTATTTTTGGTGGTTTGTTAATTGTTATCATATGTTAAATTTTGATATAGAAGGGTTTGGACTTCCACTACTAAAAGGCTAAGTTGGCAAACCTTATTAGTAAAGTTTCACTTCCACAATTATATGTAGCTTATTTATCTTATATTTTTTCAATGTAGGACTTTAGTCACCACTTCAATGTCATGAAAACACATATTCCTAAATGCTGCACAGCAACAGCCTAATAACATGTAAGCAAGAATATTCAGATACATACATAAACCACACCATAGGCGAATGAAGAAATACAAGGAAACAGCAATGAACAAACCATACTGTTAGTAAGAACAGAGTGAATTGCACAATACAGATAAAAACAAATGGCATTGCCTAAAGAACAAAGAAAATGCAAAGACAAACTAGAGATTGTTTTTGCTATCTGGAATTTTGAAAAACTAAAAATAAACAAGAATAACCAAAGAGGCATTGCACAATGAAGTATCTACAGTATCCCTATTAACTGTTGTGTCATCTAAGTGGAAAGTTACTAACTGTCGGGGACTAAGATTATTTAGGCTCCTTTGATTTAGAAGCCCTTGA
The DNA here is from genome assembly GCA_036897505.1 of Pelargonium transvaalense. Lineage (NCBI taxonomy): Eukaryota > Viridiplantae > Streptophyta > Magnoliopsida > Geraniales > Geraniaceae > Pelargonium > Pelargonium transvaalense. The sequence continues at coordinate 9,589 of JAYMTI010000100.1, read as the reverse complement.
TTTAAAATGCTTTAAAGCTAAAGGAAACCGAGGAAATTGCAAATACTACTTCAATTTCAGTCATTTTAGTTTATACTGTAACGTTAACAAGAAAAAACATTTAGGCCACCTAAAAGATATAAATGTCTTTGAACTATCCCAAATGACAATTAGACAACAATCAATATTGAAGATAAATTTTGATCAGTGCTTCTTCAATACCATGATCAAGTCACTCACTTTGAAATGCTAGAAACACACATTGTCTGAAACCTACAACACACTGACAGACACCAAGTGATTTGATTTAGTACAATCCCGTAATTTATCGTGCAAAAAACCAAAAACCAGCAAGAAGGTTGATACCAATTTGATTCATAAGTCAACTACCAAAAACAACAAAAAAACTAAAATCCAGATACAATGCTCATCAACCAGATGGTCAAGTTGAATGCCACACAACTTAATCTGACACGTTTATAGTGGACTATGTAAGAAAAAAAAACTAGAGTGGAGTTCAAAAATACCTCTTCTGTTATCTCTTCTTCTTCCTCTTCCTCCTGTTCACCCGCCTCATCGTCATCCTTCTTCTCTGGCAGAATGATTTCTTTATTTTCCAATTGATCATGAGATGCCTTTGCCTTCTTGTAATTAACCACAATTCTCCTACAGCGCCATTGATATTTTTGCCTAGATCCAAACTCAGCCATCATATCCTCTACTTTCCGCCTCTTTCTCTCAGCCTCTATCTCCTCTCTTTTCTTCTTTTCCTTGTGCGGATCATCTCGCCCAATTCCTGCTCGTGATCTCCGAATCTCAAGACCAACTGGCTCAGCTCGGCCTGAACCCTCCTTTCCCAGGGCTGAACCGGGGGTATAGCCCATCTGCTTCAGCAGCTTGAACCCAATGTTTGACTGTGGAATAGGCGCATCCATACTAGCTATGGTTTGCTCATCCTCCTGTATTTGCCTTTGCTCTCTATTTAGCTTCCGCTGTTCTTGCCAACTTTGTGTCTTAGGTTTTTTCTTGGAGGAAAGAATGGCCATGCTTGTGTTACTCAAGACCTGCAAAGTACAGAGTATTACATTTATAACATGCCCCACAGACAGCTTTTTAATACCAAAAAAATTAAAAATAAATCATTCATCTGGTATGAATAAGTTTGCCTTATACAATTGACCATCCGGTATGAATATTACTCTAGTGATATTTACCAAATCTCGGAGTCAGAAGTAAACCATCTAGTTCCTATTCTGACTTCAGGACAGATTTCCATACAAATGGATATTAATTATATACATACAGGATATATCTTTTGACTTGGCTATCATATTTCCTATTCTTTGGATTCGAGTAACTGAGAAATGACCTAAAATTAATATTCAGCGACTACTTTAATCAGCTCAATGGTTGAGTTTCATACTTAGCCTTATAACTTATAGCTTCCTAGGGATCTAGAGAAAGTGTAGTAATTTACTGGCCTTATTAATTCAAATAACTGAGAGGTGGATATGTCAGAAACCAAAAAATGCACAAAATGTGCTTTATCTTCCCATCCCGAAAAAACATATAGTGCCAGGAAAATCCAAAATTTCCCATTTCCCTCCATTTTGTCACCTACAAAGGAAAAAACATATAATAGGATTTTTAATTCACGCTCTACCAATCCTCTATTAGTCTCTTTCAGGATTTTGAGCTTCTCGTAAGAAGAAAAAAGAGTTAGGGTTTTGTTGTCAGAATTCCATGGCGAATAGGGCAATCAGGGTCAGTTTGGTTGCCGAGAAATCGGAGCAAAGAGAAACTACTCCATGGACCTCGAATCTCAGAGATAACAGAGAAAAGAAACGTAAGCTTCCCATTTACGAATTGAAATTAGATTCTCGTAAGAGCAATACCTGACCTTTTTGGTAGAAGGTTTTGGAGGATGAGAAGCTTCTGGAGGAATAAACAGCGACAGGTCTCCCATGTAATCGTCATCTTCTTCCTCGCCATTGCTGCTTCGGTAGCTGTCGTTACCAGTTGATTCAGCCATTGATTTTTGGCTCAGTGCTTCAGCAACTACGACAGAGTTTTGAGAAGGAACAATTCAATGGGCCATGGTTGGGCTCTAAATTGGGCCGTAGAATCAGCCCAATTGGCATCTGCGAGTAACGACTTAACGGTTTTAGCTGACGTGGAAGCTTGATGGCTTATGAAGATTCCCTCCAAAAATCTTCTTCAACAATCAGGCAAGCCTATCTCGCTCTCTCTCTATAAAAACGTTCAGAGCAAACATTCCAAACCCTTTCCTCTCAGAAATTCTCTGTCTCTCTCTCTCTACAGAACAGAGTATAGCGTCTCGACAGGTACATCCAAAACCCTAACCTTTATGCGTTTGATATCATTTCTTGATCAATGCATTCTCTTTTTCACTGAAACTCATGATTTCTCTGCTTGAAACTTTTCTGCGCTCGTTTCTTGTTTATTTTTCAGTTCTCTGTTTCATTTTGGTGATCTGGGTACTTTGTTCTTTTCAGCTTCAACCTTGTTGTTCTATGTTTCTCGCGACTTCTTGGAGGAAGCAGAGAAAAGAAAGAAAAACTCAAAAACATCAAGTTCTTTACTTTTTTGACTGAATTGAGTTGAGATTTTCGTTTCCCTTGGTTTCTTTCCTCTGTCATTTTCTCGGCTTCCAAACATAGTAACCTTTCTATATTTTCAGGAAGAAGCAGTGATAGAAGCCTGACTAACTAGTTAGTCTACTCTCTGGAAAATGATTAAACGATATCTATGGTTGTACCTCACAACAATTGTCTTCTCGGCAATTCTGGTTCCAAATTCTTGGGCATCAACAGATGAGCTAGATGGTATTTTCTCGAATTCCTCATTTCCTTTATTAGTTCCTAGTTGTCAGAATCTCTTTCTCTCTCTCCCTAATTTTTTGGTCGACCTTAAAGTTAGGAAAGGAAAGAATTCAAAAGTTTCAATAATATTTTATTGGGAACCAAAAAGAACCCAAGAAATATTGTCCAATTCTCAGCACAATAAACTTTTGTGCAGTCAAAGCTCTTGAAGATCTATTCAAGGCCCTGAGCTACCCATCACAGCTGAAGGGATGGAGAGAAAGTGGTGGTGATCCATGTGGAGAATCATGGACAGGAGTCATATGTTCTGGGTCATCTGTTTTATACCTGTTACTCTCACACGCCTCTATCAACTGTATTATAAATCTCATTTTGATTTTGGTATAATGTCACATTTTGCAAGTAACCTTTTGTTACAAAATGCAGTTCACTCCATGGGCTAAGCCTCAGTGGGTCTCTCGGGGGTCAGCTCCACAATATGCATAACTTGAAAGAAATGTAAGTTAATTTCCAAGTTTGAGGTTTGATTATGATTAGTAGATTGTTTTATGAAAGTTGTATTGATTCTGATGTTTCCTGTATATTAGGGATATGAGCGCCAATAAGATTGTGGGTGAAATTCCATATGATTTACCTCCAAATGTTACTCATTTGTAAGATGCCACGACTAAGTTCATCAGTTCTATACTAGCTATTCATTGACTTTATGGACTCCTTAAATTTCTACTCTTCTTTTCTCCTTTTCAACTGCAGAAATCTTGCATGCAACAATTTGAGTCAAAATATTCCTGGTTCTCTACCTTTGATGGGGAACCTGCGGCACTTGTATCCTTCTTATCCCCTATCTGCCTGCATACCATAAATTTATTACTTTGTTCACGTTGATTCATGAATTTGAAACTGTTTTCATGCAGGAATGTGAGCCACAATTCATTATCTGGACCTGTTGGCAATTTTTTTACGGACCTTCAGAATCTTAGAGAAATGTATGTTCTTCACACCCAATTGTTTTGTATTGCTTGAGAACTAGCAAAAGTAAGGCACTTGGATTCATGTTTTAGCCTTTTAGCTTCTTGCAGAAAGCTGTGAGTGTTTTTTTTATGGATGTATGTCAGCAGTTCCACATAGTAAAATTTGATCTTTCTGTAAGATAAACATAATGCATAAATCTATGAAGATTTGTTGATTGTTATGCATTTTCCTTATTTCACATCCTTATAAGAACCAATATGCTGTCACAGGGATCTATCACACAACAACTTCACTGGAGATCTGCCAAGTTCATTTGGATCTCTAAAAAATCTGATAGGATTGTGAGTTCCTGCAATCTTATGTTAGTTTTGTTGTTGTTGCTGCTGCTGTTGGTTTTCTTAAGTTAATGATGGTCAACTTGCAGGTTCTTGCAGAATAATGAATTTACAGGATCAGTTATCTATCTGTCTGAACTTCCACTAAATCAACTGTATGTGTATCTATTGCAAGCATTTAGCTACTTATTTATTGAACTAATTTGATTGCTAGCATACACTTCAAATTTTTCAGGAACATCCAAGATAACAATTTCAGCGGCTTCATTCCAGATCATTTTAGAACCATACCAAACTTATGGTAAGAATTTGAAATTTTCAATAGTAGTTACTTTTAATCTGATTGCACCTGATATATATCAGTATTGTGATTTTATTATTTTTCTTCTGTATCAGGATTGGGGGAAATAGATTCCATGGAACTGCAGATTATCCACCTTGGAATTTTCCTTTGGAAAATGTGCCCATTGGAGAAAACATTACTAGCCCGCCAACAACCAAGTCAAGTGCCATCGAAACCTATCCTTCTCAAAAACTAGAAGGACACAAGAAGAAAAAACTAAGCCCTGGAGGATTAGCTTTTATGATTTGTGGTGGAACTCTATTAGCAACCTGTACAGTGCTGTTCATTTTATTTCGCAGTAATCGTTCGCACGAGGAGAGTGGCCATGGTGCACTGGATACTCTTCCAGTCAGCAAACCCAGAGGTGAACTCTTATTTACAGACATATTTTCTTATAAAATTTATGTTTCCTCTAAATTGCAGCAAGTGCATCCATCTGTGCATATCTGTCTTTATCATGCACTCAGGCTGCACTATCGTTGTGTTGCGAAAAACTTATTCCTAAGTCTCTTGCTTTATGGGCATGTTCGTGTATTTTCATTTTAATCTTTTGATATTGGCTTCTAGGACTAATCTTCTTCCATTAGACTCTGCTTGTTTTACTATTGACATAACCCCCTTTTTTTGTTCTTTGAAATAGAGCATTTTTCTACTGCACCAGAAGAAACCCCACAAATCTTGCCTCGTGCCACTTCTCCAGCCATTCTTGCACCAAGGCATTTACCTCCTATTTGCCATAGCCGAACTGAGAAAACCCCTAGAAGAAAAAGTTTTTCCCAGAAATGCAGTGTCCCATCAATTGCAAAAGTTTACACTCTGTCAGAACCTCAGGCAGCTACAAACTTCTTCTGTGAAGAGAATCTTGTAGGAGAGGGATCTCTTGGTTCTGTCTACAAAGCGGAATTCCCAGATGGAAAAGTATAGCATACCAAACTCTTTTACATTCAAGCTTCATTATGTTTGTGTAAAATTCTATTGACTGTTTTACTTGTTCTGCCAGATTTATGCCGTGAGGAGCATCAACATGATATCACTGTCATTAAATGAAGAGGAACAATTCTTGAACGTCGTGTGGACTGCTTCACGATTGAGGCACCCAAACATCATGAGGCTTCTTGGCTATTGTATAGAGCATGGACAGCATATGCTTGTGTTCGAGTGTGTCCGAAATTTGTCTCTTGATGAAGCTCTGCATGATGAAGCATACAAACCTCTATCCTGGTGTGCACGTCTTTGGATTGCCCTTGGTGTTGCTCGAGCTTTGGAGTAAGTATCTCTTTCAACTCCAACTAATTAGTGGCTGAACCCCATTTGTAAAAACATAGGTTGATGTAATGGCCAACAGTTGGATTCAAATAGCTAAAATTAATGATTTCTTTGGTTTTGATTTTCAATTTCCAAATGATGCTTTCAGTTATATGCACACAGCATTTTCACCACCGATTTCTCATTGCAACATAAAGGCGTCCAACATATTACTTGATGAAGAACTTATACCTCATATGTCTGACTGTGGAATAGCTATTTTGAGGCCTTTTACAAGCAACAAGGTGAAAGTGAAGGTAATTGCTTATAAATTTCAGATTTTTATGACATTCTTTCGAATGCAAAGCCATTACGGCCTGAGCTCTCGTCATTGATCTGAAATTGCTACAAACAGGCTTCTGAAATTGCTATTGGTGATACTGGCTATATTGCACCAGAACACGGCCAACCTGGAAATGATAACACAAAAGGTGACATTTATGCCTTTGGGGTGTTGCTTTTGGAACTCTTGACAGGAAGAAAACCTTTTGACAGGTATGTATGTGATGTGTGTGTGTGTTCATTCTGTTTATCACCAAACTGCTACTGCCATTACAAATCATTTCCACTCTTTGAGAACTTACAGTTCAAGACCAAGGGAAGAGCAATCTCTGGTAGGATGGGTTTGGTCCCGGCTTCATGACAGCGAGTCCTTGGCTCGTGCAGTAGATCCTCGCATTAGAGGAACACTTTCTACCAAAGCTGCCTCTCGGTTTGGAGATATTGTCTCCCTCTGTATACAGGTATTAATAGCACATCTATCTGTTCAAATGATAGCATCAATCTTGCTTAATTAATTTATATGAAACTTGAACAGCCTGTGAAGGAGTTTAGACCACCAATGTCTGAAATTGTGGATTCTCTGGTGAGTATGCTGCCAAAGCCGAACAAGGCATCAGATTGTGCTGAAGTTGATCCCTTCGAGAGATCTTTCCGTTCTGCCAACAGCTGCTTTGTGAGCTCTCCAACAGTAAGCTATTTGTCCATGTATGATGACTGATCATCTGTGTGTATCATGGTTTTGTAACTTTAGTTCATGATTCTCTCACAAGAAAATTAACAACAGCTTCACAAATTATAGCAGCAGCAGCAGCTTATTTCATGTATTTGGCAATGTCAAGGAATAGTTTCATTCCTTTGAAATCCTACTGATTCTTTGATTTGGTACTGTCAAGTACTTTTCTGTTTGATTGTGAACAAGTCATAAGCAGCCCATCCAACAACCTGCTTGGCATTCCAGTTCTATCTTAGTATGTTCTTCCTCAGCCCACTGAGCATGAAAATATACAATGGTCTGATTTACAAATGCAAATAAATTGCTTGTTTTTATCGTCCATTGGTACTAAGGAAATATTCAGCATCTATTTAATCAATATGTAGTGAACTAACACCTTAGGGTTATTTTGTTGCACATTTTAATTTTATTTTAGACTTGCGAAATTTTTGTTTGTAAGATCGTTAATGGTAAAAGTATGAAAAGAAAACCCAAAAATTTAAATCAAGAACACAATAATATTACGTGGTAAAACGTACCCACGTCCACGGGTCATATTTTACTTTTTTTTATACAATTCTTCAACATTCAAGTACAAAAAAATCTTGAATTATAGAAACCGATGTACTCTAGTTTGTTTAGAACTCAAACAAGAATTGAGATTTGACTATTATATCACTTGGCCTTGTGTTTTCTAATGTCTTTTCCATATACTCATCCAAAAAAATTGTTCAGGAAGGACAAACAGTTAGATTAAATTTTATCAAAAAAATTAAAATTATTTTATAAGCAAGAATTAAAATTTCTTTGAAATATAGAGAAGAGTATTTTAAAAGGTGATTATGAAACATTGTTGAAAAGATATAAGTTATAAGTTATATTTATGAGGAGAAAAAAAAAACAAGTGTTAGCAGTTTCTTCACTGCATATATACTTGTTAGAGGCAAATGTGACAATTTTGATTTCGAACATGAATATGGTCAGATGTTTTTGAATTTTGGATTGAAAAGAGTTATCCTAAAGAGATTCAGATCAGATCAAAATTTCGTATCAGCTAGAATTGAATTTTTGTCGGACTGAATTTGAAATGTCATTCAAATCCAAATTGTGAAACACTGTATAGATGGCATTGGCCAATATTTTGGTTGTCTTACTCGTATTCTCTTGCAAGTAAAATGTATATTTGAACTGAACAAATCATTAGGATTCGTATTATGGCCCAAAATCGTTAATAACTGTCCATCAGCTATTCAATTTGGGCTACCCAACAGAAAAGAATGAGACCCAGAAAGAAGCCATTGATTCTGACGTGTTTTGAATTGATTTTTGAACTATGAGCTTCACATGTAGTAGGTTAATAAATAATCTCGGAGGAATATTAATTGAAAGATGTTAGTACTTGGTATGGTGTCCCATAATTTTACCACTTCCAAGGTTTAGCAATTAATGTGAGGATGAAACTGAAAGTGTGAAGAAAGAGAGCAATTAGGCGTCAAATGGTAGTTGAATATATTGTTGCAGAGAATGAGATAAACAAACAATGAAAATAATGATACCAAGAAGAAGATGGCGTAAAGTAAAGTTTATGCAAATAAAAACCAAATGCAAGAGCAGCAACAAACAAGGAAATGAATAGAAAGCACTGCCTCTGTCCTGACTGGCTAGTGCTACACAACACTCACGACCACATGACCAACGCAATCAAAGCCATGGAGAGGGCAATAATAGGAGAGCTAAGCCCTGCAGATGAAGGAGTAGGCACAGTAGTGGAAGGCGGTGTAGAGGATCCTGATCCTGATCCTGAGGAAGAGGGAGTGGTGGTGTTGGCCGCGACGGCGACAGAGAGCTTCATGCCGTTGCCGCAGTGGCCAACAACACCGCAGATGAAGTAATGGTCTCCGGCGGTCTTCAGAGGGATGGTGGTGCTTCCGGTGCTGTCTGATGTTATTGCGTTTCCCACTGTGCAGCTTTGGTAGTCGCTCTTGCTCACTTCGTCCACCGTGTGTCCTCCTCCGAACTTGAACACTATATGTATCACAAACATTAAGTAAATGAATTGAATTGAAGAACAAACTTATAAGGAGTACTGACCCAGGTTGTCACCAACAACAAACGGCTTCCCTTTTGCCCAGGTGTCGTAGTTGACGCCGGTGGCCCACCCGGACGTGTCTCCGACGGTGTAATCAGTGGCCAACACCTTTGAGCTCACCAACACTATGACTACGCAAACCCACATAACTATATTGCAATTGGGGCTTCCCATTTTCGATCTGCTAGCTTTGATTTTGAGATTTGAGACAATTGAGTTTGCTTATATATATATACAATGGAATCAACGATGGTGTGGGAGCAAGTAAATTAATAACATTTAAGTATTGATTTTGAAATGGATATAGCACATGAGAGCAAATTACTCCAAATAAAAGTTGTTGATTCTATGAAGATAAGTTTAGGTGTACTTTACACAATTACATACACCTAATGTTGTGGACATATATGGGACCAAAGTTTCCCTAGTCAATGATGTTCGGGCAGAAAGAATTATTTATCTGTTGAATAATAATTGAGAATTATGATAAAGGAAAGAAAACCTTATTTGTTTTGCTTATAATATGTATGTGGTGATAAAAAGTCAAGTAAAGCTACCATTTGTGATTGAGAATATTTTGCTTTCGGTACCTTAAATTGTTTATGTTCTGACTTTTACTTGTAATGGTTGATGAGGTAGTTTTGTTGAATTTTTATTGACAATGGGTTTTACACATGTACAAATTAAATATTTTTTTATAGTTCATTTTATGTTTCAATATAATTGTCA
>JAYMTI010000099.1:0-15945 GCA_036897505.1 Pelargonium transvaalense | reverse complement strand
CCTACCATGGCTCCAACTCCACATACCCAACCTGATCTAGCCCGAGTTAGTGCCACCACAAACCCTACCCCCTGCTTCTACTGAAACTGCCAGAAACTGTTGTGCTCTCCCAGACGACGACGTCAACCCCCACACAAACCAGTTGTCCCGGTCGTACCCGCGTATCTACCGCCAATGTTTACCCACTACAAGTACTCGCCTAAACCTCCGGATGCACCTCCCCATTCTCTACTAGCGGCGACTGCTAAAGAGAATGCGAAAACCTAGCAAGGAAAACCCTACCCCTTTGACACCTTTTATAGCACACTAAAAAATGAAACAAAGACTCCTTTATTTTTTGGATTCTATTTTAATTCTAAGTCAGGATTCTTATTCATCATTAAGTAATTGATTAATTAAAGAAAATTCTTATATACTTATCACTTACTGCACATATCTTTTTTTTTTTCTTAAAAAAATTCAAAATCTAATAATCAGTAGCACTTTTTTTATGACATCGTTAAAATAATAAGTGAAATGACAAAATACACTTACGATCTATAAAACTAAAGAACCCTAAAAGCAATTATACTCCCACCGCATTTATGTCATCTTTCTTTATCATAATGTCTCTCTAATACACATAATCATGAAATAGAACTGTTCAATTTATTTTATCAATGTCGAATTACATGTAATAATTAGTACAAGAGAAACTTCTTTGTATACGAGACTAAAAGGACCAAGAGAAATTCACTAATGTTTCTGTGCTTTCTGCAACTGTATGCAAACAAAACATAAGTAGAAATATGCCTAATTTCTTTACCGTTCGAAAAAATACTAAGTCCAATCAAATGTAAACTCCTTTAAAGTTTGAAAATAAATGGGCTCATTTTATGCTTTTTCATTTAGTAAAAATGCTAGTACTTGTGAAATTGAGCAGAAAAAAATGAGCACACTATTCTATTCTATCAAAAAAAGGTGAAAAAAGATAATATTGTGTTGTTCATTTTAGTGGGAAATGAGAAAAAATCGAACGCAACAATGTTAAAAAGAAGTCAACGGGTTCTTGATATTTCAAATACACAAACAATTGTTTTTCTTAAAGCACAAGCATAAACATGAGAAAATGTTAGGGTTAAATTTTTTGAATTTTTTTGAAAGTTTCAAATCTTGTTGCCGAAAAATTCATAATTCGAATTTTCCAACAACCAGAATCTAGACCCAAATTGCATGTCTCATACAACTCTTAGAGTAACCATATTGAAGGGTTCTAGTTTAAGTTTTCTCAATATCACATCTCCTGTCAATAAGGGATTCTAATTTTTTTCTTCTCATTTTTTGGATTCTATTTTTTTTAAAAAAGAAAAGTTCATAAAATCGTTGGTCAAAAGATTGCAGACTCAAACCAGAAACCTATCTGAACCTATTCTCCAAGGCTGATAACTGCCAGTGCCCCGGTATACCGGTACTGAAACAACATACCTTTACAAGCATTTAACACCTTAAAACTAAGACGCCTACTCTAACCTCCCAACAAGGTAGAGATGACCTATCTTGGCACACCAAAACTACCGGTGCTTTCAAACCCACGTCCCTTCTGAATGTAGACCAAGACGGGCTCTAGTCTCCTTCGACATACTCGGCTAATAGGGTGAGGCTGTCGCACTTCCCCCGTCTCCCCCCCGTCAAGCCGTGTTTCTCTCCAACCCGTCCCCATCCCGACATCTTCCTCATTCTCCCCATCCAATAAGTCGACCATGGCCTCCACTTCCCCGTATTTCAACTCCCCATGTCTCGTTCTCTTGGCAGCTGGAATGGTCTGCCTATCCCTCTGTTCAGTCTCTTCTACTGCCTTTAATCTATCTGGGATTTTGTTAGCAGAAGATGCCTTGGGGCGAGGAGACTTCCAATTACTCCACACACAAAGCAAAAATGGGGGAGTCGTTCATACCTGAAGTATAACCAAATCCGTTGACCTCCCATCGGGTGCACCTTCATCTTTCGTCTTAGGGGCTTTCGGATATCCACTGCAATTCAAAGCCGAATGTAAGCAACTCTAGGTTCAGGGCCATTCTTCTTATCCAAGGAGATAAACCTTCCAACATAATTACCTATGCTCGTGAAAGCTTTCTCATTGCGGAAATTTTTGGCTGTGCACGAAGCTGAACCCACATGTCCAACCACACCAGTTCAACACCCTCAGCCACCTCTCTCGGCTCCAACAATTTGCACACTAGTGGTTGAAAGTTAAAGAACCATGGGCCTCCGTCAATGACCTTGTTCACCCACTCATGGTAGAATTCAAACACGAATCGTTGTTCACCCTTTCCCTTGAGATCTTCAGAGATATCAAATGAGTTAATGCCTTCCACTAGTTTCCATAGTGATGCCATTTTCGCACTCATCGATTTGAAGTTTATCAATGATTCTGAAATAAACTTCCCTACCAACCTCCATACCGTCTGTTTAGGCATCGAAAAAGTTACCAGATTCGGCCCCATGTCCAACACCTCATCCTTTTGTTCATCAAGGCACATCATCCCAAACCCGGCCACTACCTGCTCCTACACCTCTCGAGGTTTGGCTCCCTACACCGGAACCCTGTTCTGTTCACCTTGCCCTGCCATGGCTCCGACACCACATACCCAACCTGATCTAGCCCGAGTTGTTGCTACCACAAACCCTACCCCCTGCTCTTACTGAAACTACCGAAAACGGCTGTGCTCTCCCAGACGACGACGTCGACCCCCACACAAACCATTTGTCCCTGTCGTACCTGCATCTCCACCGCCAATGTTAACCAACTACAAGTACTTGCCTAGACCTCTGGATGCATCTCCCCACTCTCGACCGGCGGCGACTTCTAAAGAGAATGCGAAACCCTAGCAAGGAAAACTCTACCCCTTTGACACCTTCTATAGCACGCTAAAAAATGAAACAAATACTCTATTTTTTGGATTCTATTTTAATTCTCAATTAGGATTCTTATTCATCATTAAGTAATTGGTTAATTAAAGAAAATTCTTATATACTTATGCACATATCTTTTTTTTATAAAAAAAATCAAAATCTAATGATCAGTACCACTTTGTTATGACATCGTTTAAATAGTAAGTGAAATGAAAAAATACACTTACTACCTATAAAACTGAAGAACCCTAAAAGCCATTATACTCCCACCGCATTTATGTCATCTTTCTCTATCATAATGTCTCTCTAATACACATACTCATGAAATAGAACTGTTCAATTTATTTTATAAATGTCGATTTACATGTAATAATTAGTACAAGGGAAACTTATTTGTATACGAGACTAAAATGACTAAGAGAAATTCACTAATGTTTCTGTAGTTTCTGCAAACTGTATGCAAACAAAACATAAGTAGAAGGATGCCTAATTTCTTTACCGTTCGAAAAAATACTCAGTCCAATCAAATGTAAACTCCTTTGAAGTTTGAAAATAAATGGGCTCATTTTATGCTTTTTCATTTAGTAAAGATGCTAGTACTTGTGAAATTGAGCAGAAAAAAATGAGCACACTATTCTATTCTATCAGAAAAACGATGAAAACATACAATACTGTGTTGTTCATTTTAGTGGGAAATGAGCAAAAACCGAACGCAACAATGTTAAAAAGAAGCCAACGGGTTCTTGATATTTCTAATCCATAAAAAATTGTTTTTCTCAAAGCACAAGCATAAATATTAGAAAATGTTAGGGTTAAATTTTTTGAATTTTTTTTGAAAAGTTTCAAATCTTGTTGCCGGAAAATTCATAATTCCCAGAAGAATATTAAAAAAAAAATCCACCAAAAAGTGGGAAGAATTTTTTTTTTTGTCACCTTTCTCTACCGCCAAACACGACCCAACCAAAACAAGACCCTGGGCTGAACCCTCTCTCTCTAATCAGAGCCTTTGTATCGTCCGTTGTTCTGTTCATTCCCTTTTCCTCTAAATTCCCTTTTCCCGAGATTAATTTTCAAATTTTGTTCTTCATTGACTTCTCTGTTTTTCACAGTTGAATAAACAATCAACAAATTTACACACTTTGATTTTATTTTCCTGTTTTGTTTCTGTAATTTTTTTTTGTTAAATATCGATTTGTTGCTCATCTGTTACCTGGGTTATCGATCTCGATTTGGTGGCTATAGATTCAAGTACTATTTGAGGTTTTGCGCGAAGGTAATGTCTGTTTTTGCAATTAGGGTTTTTGTGGGTTTCTGCTATGTTGTTTGTGGACGCAGTGAATTGTTTGTTTTTTGACATATGTGAATGTGGATGCTGAGCATAATTCATTGGATGATGCAGGATGCTGGTGAGATGATGAATCAAGGAGTTAATAGTGAGAACGCTGCTCAACTGGGCCCTAATTCACATGAGGTGATTTTTGAACTCTGATGTCGTATTTTTTTGGGACCAATAGTTGTTTGTCACTTTGGTTTGTATGTGTTCAGATGGCTTTTTTGCTATTGTAATTGCGTGTTTATGGAGGGATGGTGATTTGTTTGATGTAATATTGATTGATTGTGACCGGGCTATAGTTTTTGGTTGATTAAAGCAAGGCATGAGATGAGGTGAAAAGGGTGTGAAGTTTTTTCTGTTTTCTATTAAAAGACATTGTTTTGTTGGATCAATAGGTCAGTTTGGTTGAATTTATCCGGGATGCAGTGATTGCGAGATATCGATGTGGCTGTCATTTTGGCATAGTTCATTAGTTTATCAAATCCGTTGGTAGAGCTTGTTGATGGATTTAATCATGATAGGGATGATTTGTGGGTGAATTCATGGCTTATATTTGGTGATATTGGTGTATTGGCATTAGGATGTTCACATTGTTCAAGGTTTTGTTTCTAGCATGTCAAGTTGGAGGGATTGTAATGGTATGTTAAGCATATTAAAGTGAGTTCAAACATTAGACAGCTCATGTTTATGATACATTTTTCTGTTGACACGGTAGCTATATTAGTTTGCTTTTCCATGAAGTTCATTCATCGTTGGTTACTTGGTTTTGGTCAGTTAAGTCTAATATATGTTGCAGTTGGGGTAGCAATCTAAATGATCCTGCTATATTGCTTCTTTAACCTTTATATGTGTTAATTCTAAGCTCGTATTACTTTTATAATGTGTCATTTCCTGTCATCCCTACAGTAAAGTGGGCAACTCTTTTTATGGATGCTCAAAACTTACAGAAGGAGCACTTTATGTATGTTTTAACATGCCAACTCTTAAGTAACTACCTAGACATAACTGTTTCAGCTCCCCATATTTAAGATATTACTTTGTAGAATTAGCTTCTCCCATCCTTGAATTAAGTTCCCTTACAAATTTTTGTGTGAGTAGAAATTAATCTAAAATTCTGACAGGGCAACTTGTATTTTATTTGATCTGTGTGCTGTTTGCAGTTAGTGCATTTTGAGCAGTTAATGCTTATACACACGGTATTGATGTCGGTGGTAGTGCAGTCTTTTTAGTTGTTTTGGACCAAATATGATCTACCTTGCACTCTTTATGGTGTATATAGAATAATTCAGTCTTACTCAAGCTTATACTACATAGTTATTATCATGTGCATGGTTGCATAATGAACAAATGTTGTTTTGTTTCTTATATTAGAATCGCTACACCCTTGATGCAAACCAAGGACAGACATCTTTATACCCTCCATCAACGAGTGGGTCTGGAACTGTATCATGGACTATGCATAGCTCCACAGAGAACGGAGTTCTTTCAAATTTGACCTACCACCATGATCAGCAACCAGAGCTGCCTGCAAAAAATGCTCAAGAGGGCGAGGGCCTGAATGCAGAATCCCTCTCTAGTTCTTCAGCACCAACGAATGTATCACAAGATTACAATGGCTATGCGCCGTACCCGAATACTACTGATCCTTATGGTTATGGAAGTGCTGGATATCATGGTTACTACAACAGTTACCAGCAGCAACCTAATCAGACTTACTCTCATCAGCAACCTAATCATGCATACCCTCAACAGCAGCCTGTTAATGTATACTCTCAGCAGCAGCAGCAGCAGCAGCCTAACAATACATACTCCCAGCAGCCGCAGCAGCCGCCGCCGCCTAGTAATATATACTCTCAGCAACAGCCTAACTATGCGTATTCTCAGCCTGGAGGCGCATATCAAAACACAGGTGTTCCTTATCAGCCTATTTCATCATTTCAGAATACTGGGTCTTATGCTGGGCCTACAAGTTATTCAAGCACTTACTACAATCCTGGTGATTATCAGACAGCGGGAAGTTACCCCAGTAGCAGTTACAGTAACCAGTGGAGTGAAGGAAGTTATGCAAATTATAGTTCTCATCAATATCCAAGTTACACACCGGACTCAACTAGCGCTTATAGCTCTGGCTCTGGAGTGACAACTTCATTACATGTTCAACAGAACTACAACCAGTTGACTGATTATTACAGTCAAACAGAAGTTAGCTGTGCTCCTGGGACGGAGAACTTGCATGTCTCTAATACATCTAACCAGCGTTGTGCAGTTTCTGGTGCCTCTGGTGGGTACCCAATATCAAACAATCAGCAACTGCCACCACCACTTCCATTGCCTCCACCCCCACCTTTCACCTCTTCTTGGAGGCCAGAAACCAGTTCATCGGAATTGGCTTCCGTGCAGGTTTGGTATTTCCTTTTCATGCAAAATTTGTGCAACTTGCATGACCTTAAATAAACAAAGTGCATATCTTAATATGAATGCATATCTAATTTTGGTGCTTGTTTGTTATATATTCTATTTGTTGGATGGAATCAATTTATGATGGATCTTTTCATTTAAGATGATTACCCTACAAATTCAGTTGTGTTTCCACTTTATGATAGAATTGAAGATTTGCACTGTGCTGTAGTGCTGCAGAGTAATTAAGGCTACTTAACAGAGCTGAATGCTTGACATCCCATTTTTGTTTATTATAACTGGAAATTTAACCGTCTGTTCTTGATTTTCCACTGCCGCCTCTCTATTAAAATGGAAATATCTGTTCATATCTTTTTGATATACTTCAATATCGTCATTTTTAGGGACTTTGTATCTTTTCCCTTTGTTAGTGAAGAACATACAATGCTCTTGCTCCTTTTTTGAAATGCCTTCTTTAGTTGCCTGAGTGACAAAACCAAATGATATCTAATTTTACTTAGTACTTCACTTTAAAAAGAGTAAAAAGACAGCTTTTGTATTTTTTGTAACTGATGTCAATTTTATCTCTGTTATTCTTCTTTCTTACCATAATTTTTCCTCAATAACTTGTATTATGACATTTAATTTCTCTGTGCATTGTTTATGTGCATGTTAGTATAGAAATGAGAAAAGGTGGTTGTGTGTTGTTAGGATCAGGCTTAGTTAAATTCATTAATATGCACTAACTTGTACCTCATTAAAGGCCAAAATAAGGGTAATTGGGAGCTTGTATGCTCATTTAAGCGAACAATATATCTTGCTCTTGGAGATAGGAGGATAAGCAAAGTATGACTCCCCATAAGTAGGTAGATGGGTCTTATATCCACTTGCTTGGCATGATTTCAATTCATCTGTAAATAGTTTGTCACCTTAATTGCTTTGCTCGTACTCTTTTGTAAACTTGTAGCTCTCTTCCATTGGAAATTCCATTATGATTTTGTGAAGTTTTTGGGTCTGGTTTATCATGAATTCAGATATGAAGTTTAGCAGGTTTTTACCTGAAGTAGCATTGATGAAATTCTCTAAATCTCATGGTTGGAAATTATTATTTTGACTTTAGAAGGTTATAGTAGACTGGTAGTAAACACAAACATTTGCATTTTGGTTGTTGGGATTGTGATAGTTCCTATGTCATATGTTCTAATAGACCGCATTACATAATACATCTGAAAAAGAATCTCTATTATCCTGAAGGATCAAGTGTTGTCATACTTGTAGAATACAAGGTGGTTTTACACCTAAAAGGAGATTAAGGTATGTGCTAACTGTTTGGTACTTTACTTTATATTATACTGGAGAAATTAAATGTAAGTATCCAGTCGTTACAGTCAATGCATATTGTGTATCTTATGATTATTGAATATATAAACACACACACACATATGTATGGAACATTGAAAGTCATTCTCTTATGGTGGAGAAACAGATGAAGCATCTGTTAAAAGATGCTATACACAATCCATATTAATCTTTCTAGTGACTCGTGATATGTAAAGTTTGTTATGCTGTTATCGTGATGGTTCTTCTTCCAATGGATAATTAACAATTACTTTGATGAAAGTATGTTTGTGTGCTTGCGCACAAACGTTTGCACATGTTATTTATGTATTATCTGCCTTTTTCTGTTGAATATTTTGCGCACTGGTTCCATGCAGTTAAAATTTTGTATTTTTTCTGTTTTTTTTCTTCTTCGTAGCCTGCAGCACCCAGCAATGGTACTCAAGATAGTTACTGGAACCATGGGGCTCCAAATTTGCTAAATCATTATGCTACACCTGTACAGCCCCATTTTCAAAAGCCTCTTGAGTCACAAACTTCTTATAACACCTTTCAAGATCAACAGAAGACTGCGTATCCTCAAGGGACCAATTCACAGTATCCTGCTTCTCATCAGGTACCCCAGAATTATCAATTGCCCTCACAAACTCTTCCGTCTGCAGATACACGAAGGGTAAGCAAGCTGCAGATTCAAACAAACCCTAGAATTGCTTCAAACTTGCCATTAGGTTTACCAAAAACCGACAAGGATAGCTCTACAACCACTGCAGCAGCAAAACCCGCTTATATCGGTGTTTCTTTGCCGAAGTCAGATGATAAAATGTTGTCTCATGATGCAACTGACTCTGTACTGAAGGTGAGATTCCAATCTGACTGTTGTCTTATTGAGAATTTCCATTCGTAGGATTCTCGCAAGATTGACTTTTGAACTGAGTCACTGATTTGAAGGTGCTTTATCACTTTGATAACTTTCTACCATCTCAGTCATGAGATGCTAAACTCTTTCTGTCTCTTAACATATTGATAGGTTCTGGTCATTAGTTGATTTATTACAGAGTTGCTGAATTTAATTGCCGATTCTGATATTTGTATGCATCTTGATTATTGAATTGGCATATTGTTAATTCTGGTTTTGGCTGATTTTATGTAGAACTGTATAAACTGAGTCAGAATCACATTTCCTAATCTTGAAAGCCAAGTGACTCTTCACAATCAGACATGTTTGATTGGTTTAGATTACTAGGGCTTCACATTCTTGGACATCAAATACATGTTTGCAAATTTATTTTTGTGCTATGCAGCCTCAGATTTTAGAAATGCTGATTTTGATTTTATGTGACAGGCTTTTGGGAGTCTGAAACTCTGAATATTGTAATTTTGGCTATCTTATTGTTATAAATTGTATTGTGATTGTTATGTTTTTTCATGCATCTCAGAGGACATTGATGATTTAGTTAACTCATTTGCTTGGTAATGACTTTTTTGTTGCATGCAGCCTGGTGCGTTCCCTATGTCATTACGTGGATATGTTGAGAGAGCTTTATCTCGCTGTAAAGATGATGCACAAACGGCAGCCTGTCAGCTCGTCATGAAGGAGGTGAACCACATGACTTAATGGTTTTTAGTTATTAGATAATGCACTGGAGCTCAAACTTATTAACTTCAGTATGGTTTCCAGTCTGCTGATATGATACATGAGAAGGAAAATGTACGCTGAAACTGTACAAAGATGAATTTTTGAAAATATATATATCCAATCCCTACGAATAGGACACTGAATTGTTAAATATCCATTTAACTTTACTTTTGCTACATATGAATATTTTTTTTATTGCACTTTTATTTTCTTTTCATTCTATGTGAAGTTTCCCCAAACGCGAACACTCTTATCCCATTAACTGTTTGACAATTAAGAATAGGTTTTTATTTGTATTTTATGTCATTTTTATGTCATTGAGAAACAGTTGCATCTTAAATTCTGCGTCATGATTTAAGGCTTATTTAGGTTACACATATTTAAACATGTCATTAGATATTAAACATTTGGCTTGTTCCTTTTTTTTTAACTAGCTTCATTGACATGGATCAGTATAGTTGGAATTCAATCTTTGATTTATGTGTGCGATCATGATGTTTGGCTAGTGCACCCTTTGATTTATGTGGCCATGTACATGACACTTTCTGCCTATTTTCAGATAATTACTAAGGCAACTGCTGATGGTACACTTTACACACGAGATTGGGATACCGAGCCTCTTTTTCCATTACCAAATCCAGATAGTATCAACAAAGAGTACACTCTCTCTCTAGCATGTGTATTGCTATTTGCTACATGCAGCTTTATGATGACGTTTGCGGTTCTTTTATTGTTTTTGTTGAAGTGGTGATGTCCCACATTGGAAAAATATAAAGATAATGAGCTAATATATTGGTGTAAGCCTAACCCTACTAAGAAGGTTGACCTTTTAGTAGTGGAAGACCAAGCCATTATATGTAGCTCATTATTGAAATTTAACAGGTTTATTTTATGTTGAGTTTGGAATCATTTTTGTGATAATTCTTTTCTTGCTAAAAATACAACAAACTTACAGTCTCTCATAATTTGTTTCTGAACATTAATATCAATTTTGATACTTACATGCTTCTGAAGGTCTGCATTCATCTAAAGTATTTGGTGTATTTTGCATGGATGGTCCGTGCAGGGGCACATTCAGTCTTTTAGAAACAGGATTATGAAGTGCCATGACTTATAATTGTTTGATTTCCACTTAGTTTACAGGTTTTAAATGTATGGTGTTTTAGCACGAAGTTGCAAGATTTTCGCTCTTGTATGAAATAAAATGTGGAATTATCTGTTCTTGTTTCATTTACAATGATAATCAGGGTGGGGGTTTGTCACCTGGCTAAAATGAAGAGTGGGGATTAGGTTAAATACTTTCCTTTCTGATAAGTTTCTTTCAGATTCTGGTAGAAATGTAAATCAGATTTGTTCTCAGATATCCAATCCGATCATGCTATTCACGTGTCTTGCATGGTGTCCCAGAGTAAATAATTTGTTTAAAATCCAAGGCCTAATTTATGTATCTGACTGCACAAGGCATTTTAAAAGTAGTTACATTTATTTTCTGGATTTCATTAGGCATTCTTTTCGTTATTAAAATGGAATTCCTTATTTTCAAAGTCTGTTGGACTAAATGTCCCAAAAAATTCAAGTTAAGGCCCGCTTCGCTTTGTGTTGAATATTTTTGTTTTCTTGAATTGCTGTGTCAAAGGACATTGAGGTCAAAGAAGTCAATGGTATAAAATTTAAATGCCAGCTTTAACCCTACCCTTCTTACTTGTTTAGTGATTTGTTCATATTTAGATTGCATAATACACGATTATTCTACGAGTTCTTTGAAACGTGTTGTGAATAATTCATATAATTTTCTTCTTTTCTTACACGAACTCCTAGTTCTTATGTTTGACGGATTTACTGGTTATTGCACCTTGTTATCTTTCCTTTGTTGTGCTGGGTGGATTGATTCAGTTCTTGCTTCAGTTCATTGAAGGCTCAGTTATGGATTTCCACATTAGTATGAGAAGTTTTGCAATCTATAGGATTTATTGGTATATTCATTGTCCTGAAGTAGTTTTGCTGTGCAGCAGTTCTCAGAATTCGACTCCGATTTCTTCATTGTCAAAGTTCAAAAGAAGTCCAAGTAGACGAACCAAGAGCCGGTGGGAGCCTTTACCAGAGGAGAAACCGGTTGATAAACCAGTGTCTTTTAGTAGCGATGCTGGAAAATATGGCAGTTGGTTTGCAAAGGAAAGAAAGGTATTCTGTGATTGACACTCATATACACCCACAAGTATTTTTCTTCTGGGCTTTGATGGTAGAATTCTATGAATGTTAAACTTGATGTGTGAAATTACACCAGGTGTAAACTAGAGATTGGTACAATCCTCTGTAAATTCATCTAGGAATCATATTTTACTGAATCCAGTGTTATAAATTATAATCCATACCATGCTCGCAGGATCCGAAATTGATATGGTTGTGCCATATATATAAATTGTAAATTATAAATTATTCGTATATAACAAGCGTGTTTTATGATGACATTGCTATGACTTTTGCCTAGCATTATGTCAATGAGAAGGAAAAAAACTACTTTTTAACCTAGTTTAATTTGGTGCTGTTTTGTTGGCCTTTTATATCCTAATGAGGTCTTCTTATCTTTTCTTCGGCGAGAGGTGGCTGTGAGGCATATGTCCTGTTTTGTATGTAACTTATGGTGAATTTTTTTTTTTCCAGCCTTCAAGTGGAAATTCAGAGGGCAAGGAGGGCTTGAATAATTTCAAATTTTCTCCAGCCGAGCAGCAGAAAACATTTGGTAAATTTACACAAAAACCATTTAAGAGGCAGCGACTTGGTGTTGGTTTGAATGGTGCTGATAACGGTGATGCATCAAGTGACAGTGATAAGGAACAGAGTTTACCTTCATTTTATCCTGGTCCAATGTCACTTTCAAACTGTCCAGAGGAAAGAAAGAGGCGTGAAAGTCGTTCCAAGCGCTTTGAGAAAGGGCAAGGACCCAGAGTAGAAAGTAATCACTCTAGGCCAAAAGGTGCTGGAGGTGGAAATTTGTATACGAGAAGGGCTACTGCAATGGTTCTCAGCAAGAACTTCGAAGAAGGTGGAAGTAGGGCTGTTGAAGACATTGATTGGGATGCTCTCACTGTTAAGGGAACCTGTCAGGAAATTGAGAAGCGTTATTTGCGTCTTACTTCTGCACCTGATCCGGCCACTGTAATTATCAATCTTGTCATTCCGAAATTTGTTTCTTAGATTTCATTCACATATCAAAAAGCATAAATTAAGTAATAGTTTGGTGGCTCTACATGTCTTATTTTCTATTTTGTTTGAATCTTTATTACCTTACAGGTGAGACCCGAAGACGTGCTAGAGAAGGCTCTGCTTATGGTTCAAAACTCTCAAAAGAACTACCTATACAAGTGTGATCAGTTGAAGTCTATCCGTCAAGATCTTACAGTACAACGCATCCGCAATCAGCTGACAGTCAAGGTATTTATGATAATTGCTATCTTGCGTATGTGACCACTGTACATTTCCTGGGTTTTTCCCCCCTTCCCTCCATTGTGCTGTCTAACAGAAGCTGAAGTGCTTTTCTTCTTTTCACCCTGCAGAGTTATTAATGTTTCTTTTGATACATAGTACTGATTTTCTTCTTTGTTTTAGGTGTACGAGACTCATGCTCGATTAGCAATAGAAGTTGGGGATCTGCCTGAGTTTAACCAGGTTGGTGACATGTATAATTCTGTAGGTTAAGGCCAGTGAGATACTGAGATCAATAGGTAGATTTGTTTACTGTGTCCACCGTGGACTTGTTCTCGCTAACAGAGTTTTGCATCTTGCAATTGTAAGTTTGTAAGTATTGATGCCATGGTATATTGCTAACCTAATATCATTGTAATAAATTAATTTGTTCAATATTTTTTTTATTCTGCATCTCGATCAGCTATTGGAAGATTTTCATTGATATTTTTTCTGTATTGCCGTTTTTAGTTGTATTGCTGGCCAAATGTTTTTAATGTCCAAGACAGCATATTAGGCATCATTTATTCTTGAGAACTTATTCATGAAACTAAGGATGTATGGAGAAATCTATGTGAAATAATGAGATCATTATTTGTATATACATATTACATATGTCGTACGGACGACTAAATGTTCAAAACGTTCATCCACCATATCTCCTTAGTGCTTATTGAATCAATGTTGGCCAATCACTATATTAGTGAAACCTTTAAAGTTCAATCAAGCAAAATCAGAGTCTCTTTTGCAAATACAATGAATTTCAAAACACAGTTTTTTTATTTCCTTGGAGTACTTCTGAATTATGTTCGAAGTGTGTAACTTCTGTCAACATCTGAGAACATGTGCACACACACACGAGGAGGGATGTAGGTTTTATTTCTGATTTTTTTTCTCAACTTTATGGGCTTCTGTCACTATATTGAGATTAGTAGGTTTTTGTATAAATCTAATTAATGTTGATTTAATTTTGTTTCTGCACAAGCTACTGTAGTTTGTTATAGCAGAGAGGGAACTTTCTTTACTCTTACTTCTGTTATGTGGTTTCAGTGTCAGTCACAGTTGAAAATCCTATATGCTGAAGGAATTGCGGGAAGTCATATGGAGTTCTCTGCTTACAACTTACTTTGTGTTATTCTTCACTCGAACAATAACAGAGATCTTGTATCCTCAATGGCAAGGTTAGTTTCATATGGAGAAAGATGAATGTTATGTTGCTGTTATGGTATACCTATTCGCCTTAATTGTTTTTTCTGTTTCGTTTTTTGCTTTACTGCCTTACTGGTGCTTGCTGAGGTTCTTCATATTTGTTTTTGGAGTTGGTATGGGTCCGAGGAATATACATGAAACTCTGTTTGTCATTCCCAAGCTAAATTTTACTTCTTGTTTGACAGTTGGGAATTTGTTAGTCGCATTTTCACCCCTCCCCACCCATTTGTCTATCAGTGAATTATCATACTTAGGAGTTAAGAGCATCTAGTGGTGGCATCTAGTGGTGATATAGCTTCCAAATTAGTTTAGTCAAAAGGTGTATCTTAATGATTGTTAATCGACTAGTTTGTTAGGAACACGAATATTAGTTAACTAGTAACTGGGTCAAAGTTGGGTAGTTTGATGTTTAATAAGCATTTCACTTTGCTTGTAAGTGGATTACCTTTGTTGCATGTTGAGTCGATTCTTTTAGTTATTGTGAAACACTAAATTATTATGAATCGGTTCAAATTTCATATATATAGTATTGACCTCTTGTCTGCCCTGTTTTTAAGCGGGTTGGGTATTTTTTTTCAACTTAAGAACTTCTGTGTAACTAAGATGCACCACTTTCCACAAATATTGTAAGCAGAAGTTATTATGAATTTAATTGTGCCGAAGCTAATAAGTTGGAAGAATCGGAAAGAGGAAGTGGTAGAGGAGAAGCCACAGGGCCTCGATCCTTGATTGCACATCAATTTAAAGATCCAGATTGAACCATTCTTGTGATACCCCTGACTGGTTTATGCGCAGTTTGTACTGATGAGCGGGACTTCTAGAGTTGTTGAATTTATGATAATTGATATGTTCATTCTATATATAAATGCTTGTATGATACAGTTATTACATGCAAAGTTTCGCACAATAGGAACTCATGTTCTCTTTAACCCCTTGGAGTGATCTGAAATGGGAATTTAAATTTCATTTGAACAATTTTCCAGATTATCAGTTGAAGCAAAAAAGGATGAAGCTGTGAAACATGCTCTTGCAGTTCGTGCTGCTGTCACATCAGGAAATTATGTCCTGTTTTTCAGGCTATACAAGATAGCTCCTAACTTGAACACCTGCCTAATGGGTGAGAATACGGATATTTAATGGAACCATCTTCTTATCTAGATGAGTATTGTAATGCATTATATTGAGGGTTTTTATTTACTTTTGCAGATCTTTATGTCGAAAAGATGCGTTACAAAGCTTTGAACTGCATGTCTCGGTCATATCGACCCACAATACCTGTTTCTTACGTTGCTCAGGTTCTAGGCTTCAGTGTCACGACCACAAGTGAAGGAAGTGACGAAAAGGATTCAGATGGATTAGATGAGTGTGTGGAATGGTTGAAAGCGCACGGTGCATGCCTTATTCCAGATAACAATGGGGAGATGCAGCTTGATACGAAGGTATGTTAAATTTATCTTCTACATATTAAGATGTGTTTCTGTTAGTTGATACATCGAATTTGCTCAAGGACAGAAAACTATTAACTGGGGTTGCCTTTGACATGTATTAATGCCCCAAACTAGATATACCATAGTAAAAAATTCCAAACTAGTCCCTGTGTTAGTGATTTACTCCTTCAACTTTACCTTGTTCCAATTCAGCCCTGCCCTTCTAGAGCTGGCAGTTTGGATCCGAACCT
>JAYMTI010000098.1:0-16247 GCA_036897505.1 Pelargonium transvaalense | reverse complement strand
GTTGTCTCTTCTCATTGTTCAAGGGAAAGCTAAGTGGATGAACTGTCTGTCATGTGGACATCTATGCAAACAGTCATTTGTGTATGGAGTTGCATGATCTATTGGCTGTTTATACCATTTTTAAGTAGCATGTGGAATGTTCCACTTTGTTAAACTAATTGTGTATTTGTCAATAACGTAAGAAGTTTAGTAGTTAGAGTTTCTTCGTTTGGGTTCAGATGCTGGCATTAGTCTCTGTATGGAAGATCTGAGTTCTTTTCTTAATCTGTTCGTTTGGATGCCAAAGTGAATGAGCTGTTGTTGCTTGATGCATGGTGAAAGAAGCAGTTGAGGGCATTATGTGGTCTGCCAACTGGCATTATAATATTTTTATTTTAGAGCTTTGTGTGTCACTGTGTATGGTTGAGATAAGGCCTTGAATTGTGAATAATACCAGACCAGACCTCACTAATGAGTGGAGGAAGATTGAATATGTCTCATCAACAAGAGCATGCTTGGATTGCTTCTCGTTTGCCTCGTTGGAGAGGTGACGATCAATCAGCCCAGCAGTTTTACTGCTTCAGAGCTCTTAATTGTCCCTGGTGCCGACCCATTTTTCAGCTTGTTCTGTTTCTTTTTCATATTCTTTTTTTTTTCATGTTTGTACTTTGCTCCCTATTTGTAATCTTTAAAAAGAATACTCATTACAGCATGTAGATGTAAGTAAATGGTTCCATGTTTGAGGGGGGGAAATCAAGATTATGCTTGCTATAAAATGGTTCCATTTCCAATCACCTAAACAAAAAATGAGAAAATTCATTTTTCTTTCGTCTATTTATTTATTTATTTTCTCTTTCAAAAATTTGAATAAAATGAGTATTTTTGCTGCCAAAAAGAAACGCAAAAAACATGTAAGTAAATGCAACATAGTATATTGTCACAATGACGTTAAACTCACATTAAAAATGAAGAAATTCATTTTTCTAAATGAAATTAATACTTAAAAAGGTTAACAACTGGTGAAAAGTTTGGACCGTCTTTGGCATCACTGATAGATTACTTCATAATGAAATTGGAAAGAGGCAAGTTTTGCCTCCTAATTCCTTGACAAACTAGAGGACTTCTACACTGGAAAGAAAAACACCTAATTTGAATCAATTGATGACAAAAAAATGATCAAATGGAACAAATTACAACACAACCTGTACAAATAAATAACCGAAACCACATTTGGGAGATCACATTGACATAGAACGAAGAACACTCCCAAAACACGCATCAACTGCGATGCACTTCCCTAATTTGATTCTCAAGGAGAACATGATAAAATGTCTAAAAGTTTCTTCCGAGACTTAATTAATTTAACTCAACTACATTAGAACATCTACTCCAACTTAATTGTGCCTTTCTCCTGCAGCTGCTGCTTCTTTGGTTCAGCCGGGAAGTATTTTATGCCCACCAGGTCACCAACTTGACTAATCACCTGTTCAAATACAAATTTTCATCACTTGTTCAGATTTATCAATGACAATATACCCACTATGATGGTTTCAAGTGCAAAATGTACCCATCCAAAGGATTTAAAATTCTCTCTTGTGATTAAAAGCAATATTTCTGTAAGTAGAGCATGTAGGTTCCGACAAGAACTTCAATCGAAGAACTTGGGCCAGGAAATAAACCACTTGTATTTTTATTTTACTAAATTCAAATATAGTTCATGGAATAAAATTATTTGCAAAAAGTTTAGCAGTTAACCTCCAATCCCTTGAGAAGGTCTTCCTTTGTGTGAGACGCGGATATGCAAATTCTGGCCCTGGCCAACAATAGTGGAGTGGCTGGAAAAGCAACAGTGACTACAGCCACCTATTACAACAAAACACAAAGTTTAATAATCAGTCATAGAAGCAAGAACTTATGGAAGACTACAAATATGTTAATGATTTCATCAAAAACTAAACATGAGAAAGATAGACATGCAAAAACTAACAAGAGGCGTACATTCTGTTTAAGACACTCCCTGGAAAAGGCAGGAATTTTGGCTGGATTGTAAAGCATAATAGGCATCACAGGAGAATCGTTATCTCCAAGAACCTCAAAGCCCATCTTCTGTAGCTCTGACCTGAAAAAGTTACTGTTTTCACGAATTCGTGCCAATTTCTGAGCCCCTGCAATTACATAAAGTAGCTCAATCAGCAAGGAAATTTAAAAATCATAATAGCTGAAGGAAAGGAGTTAGAATATTTTTTTACCTCTACTAGAACCGTCCTCTCCGAGAATAACCTTGATAGAAGAAATAATTTGCTGTGCAGCTGGAGGTGATATAGAAGTAGCATATAGATGTGCTGGACAAATATACTTCAAATATTGTATAAGCTCCTGAATACAACAATCAGAATGGAGTTACTGATCCATGCAAAAAGTTTCTAAAACCAACTTAATACAGAAAGCTTGCTTACAAAAGCTATAAGCCAAAGAAAAAAAAAACAAAAAACAGATTTAGGATGTTATATGACCCGTCTCCTTTGCAATGTGCACAAATCGTATATAGTAGTGCCCAGTGATATCCCGCAAATTCCTTCGAATTATTGAATACTTTGCAACAAAAGATAATTTACACTAAAAAAATCCATCAGCAGATCAAATAATAAATTGCCACATGGAGGAGCTCAGAGAATAAAAAAATTATAACTTTTGCTAATAATTTCATATAAAAAATGAATGATTCAATCTCTAACCCTAGCAAGATATACAGAAAATATAGGAACATTTCAATCTTAAAGCTTCGATCATTGTCTTTGAAAATGATCTCATTGTTAAACTAAACTTGATTTCAACAAAATGCTAGATTAAAACTAGTATAACAAATACCATATAAACGCTGACCAGGGTTATGAAAACACATTCCACCCACAGGGATTG
The DNA here is from genome assembly GCA_036897505.1 of Pelargonium transvaalense. NCBI lineage: Eukaryota > Viridiplantae > Streptophyta > Magnoliopsida > Geraniales > Geraniaceae > Pelargonium > Pelargonium transvaalense. Next base: position 13,349 of record JAYMTI010000098.1, on the reverse strand, counting down.
GAATCAAATTCACAGTATTCATCAAATCTGTAAGTAAATTCAAGGATAGATCATAGATGCATAGGTAACAAACCTTTGATCCCGCAATGTAACCACCGCATGAACCGAATGATTTTGTAAAAGTTCCCATCATGACATCTACATCAGCTGTGTCTACTCCTAAGAGCTCACAGACACCACGACCTGTTTTCCCAACTGCTCCAATACTGTGAGCCTCATCCAAGTACACATATGCCTAAAAACATGGAAAAAATTAAGAATTTGTCACAAAAAAAAAAATAAATAAAAACTGTCAGATTTCAATTAATGTCCAATAAAAAATTGTTTAAAACAAAAGAAAAGGAGACATCACACAATATACCCATTGCTAGCCACCCTACAATCCAAGCTTTTTCAAGAGTAAAAGGCATAGATCTTAAACTAATTCATACACGATATATCAATAATTATATGATTGAGCATACAATAAGTTTAGTTCCATCATTAATCCATCTAAAATGGAAATGCAAAAGAAGTCAATTGAAAACCATATGTGAAATAATAAACTGGAATATATGATATAATATTTACGATTAGTTTTAGAAAATATCGAACTTAAAAATGAGTTAACAATATTTGAAAGAGAGAAAATGTATGTAATATAAAAGTACTGTTGAATAATTGCCTAACCTTATATTTCTTGCATATTGCAACAATCTCAGGAAGCTTGCATAGTTCGCCTTCCATACTGTATATTCCTTCCACAACAACAATAATTTTTTTCCAAGGTCTACGTGTCCGAGGTTGTCCCTCAGCAATATGCTCTCTTAGAACTTTCTCCAAGTGATATGGAGCTAAACGAATGACAAAAAAACATTATATGCATGAGAACACCTAAAATAAATTTAGGAATTAGGAATAAAATTGTACCCATGAAAAGAAGTTTGACATCTACAGCTTACTGTTATGTTGGAAAACACGAATTGTAGCTCCTGAGCCTCGAGCACCATTGACAATTGAGTTGTGGTTCAACGAGTCGCTAATTATCAATCCTCCCTGTAGATAAGTGCAACGAACAAGAGTAATTATAATTACAGCCCTTACGTATTCCCTATTACTAGTATTATCCTTAGATAACTAAATTTGTATACCTTCCCTATCAGAACTGGAAGGATGGCAGAGTTTGTCACATAGCCCATGCCAGTGACTAAAGCAGCTGGCTTTCCGACAAAATTTGCAACACAGTCCTCCAGTTCATTATGCAGCTTTGTAGTTCCTGAAAGACATACAACATCAATGCCTATTAAGGTACAAAACTGAAACAAGTTGGATAGACAGAACAAATACCTCCTTCAACACGAGGGCTACAAGTACTTGGAGACCACTTCTTCAATGACTCAATCGCACGAGGGGTGCAGTATTCATCTTTTGCAGCAAAGCCAAGATAATTATATGACCCCAAATTAAGGCACCTTATTACCTTATCAGTTCGCCTGCATCAAAGTCACACAACTAAAGATAAGTTCAAATTGCAAAGGTACTTTTAAGACCCTATTTTACATAAAAATCTATTGACTGCAATCCCAATATCTCTAATCTCTAGGTTTTGCAAATCGAGAAGAAACTGAACAGTTCAAGAAAATGAACTCCTAAAGAAAAAGAGTCGGGAACCCAGGAAGAAAAAATCATATAATTCAAATGGAAAAGCTCTCAAATACTTTAACAAAGGACTCACTTTAGCGTCTTATTATAGTCATTAGAGTAACGCTCAACCACATCAAACCAAGCGTCAGGAGCACTTGATATTGGCCGTCCAAAACAGTCCTGTAGAGAGTTAAGATATATTAATTTCAAAATTGGATTTTTCAAACAGTACAATTACGAATGCCGTCATGTTATCAACTTACTGCAAAAATGTTACCATGCAATATGAAATCTGGAGTCTCCTTTGGAAGCACCAGCACATTATAAAACAATAATTCTAATATGTTCACAAGATGGATAACTAGTGAGTGTTTGTTTGGTTTCTATACCATGCTATCATAATTGTGGCCACGGATGATTTCTACGGGAGAAAATGCAATAAAATTGTTCAGCAGTTAAGGCTACTTCCAGAGGAGAAATCTGCAGAAAGGTTTGGCGGGAGGATTTTCTGCAAGAGCCTGCATATTGCTGCAGGAGGCTGAGGGAGGAGAGAAAAAAAATCTATTCCCTCAGCACACAACTGGAGGAGTTGCTGGGAGGAGAGAGAAAAAATCATTTCCCCAAGAACACACTGGTGGTTCAGTTTAGATTAAGCTAGGCTGAAAAGTCTTACACATCACTTCCATTAAAATGCATAGCAAACTATTAACTGGAAAGAATTAGCTTATGTAATCAGATCAGTTGGCATCATATCTACAAAACTCCAAATTCACCGGGGGAACAAAATCCCTCAGAAATTTGAAGCTGTATTGCTAACTTTTTCAGCATGCTTCCCAGAAAGGAAACCTTTTTACATGAATCTAATGATCCAAAATCATAATTTATTTGCATTTTAATTTAAAAGCTAAATGTTAATATTAGAAACAAATAAATATCAACAGAACTACTAACCTGGATGCGAAGATACAATCGACGAATGTAGAAATCCTCCAGCCCCAAGCAGATCGGCGCATATCCCTACACACAAGTCACATCACAACCAAATGAATCTCCATCATACATATACATGTATTATGATGCATACAAGTAGTGTTTTAGCGAGAAAAACAGAAGGAACCTGGAGATTGCTTCGGTGCCACCAATCAATGATTTTCCTGAAGAAGTCGCGGAATTGGCCAAAGGCAAAGAGCAAGCCGTAGCTGAAGTATGTGGTGAGAGCGGTCAAATACGGGATGGTAATCATATTGTGATAGTTTTCTGTGTCTCTGTCCGATCCGCGAATTCAAATTCCTTTCCTCTCTTCCTCCTCCGTTAAATCGATACAGTTGGATGGATTAGATCTGCAGCGGAATTTGAGATTTTTTTTTCTAGTAGAAAGGGATGTGACTCAAAGGAGTCACAAAGGAGAGAGGAGAGAAAACCGCAGAGAAAGATGAAATCAGATCAGAGATTCAAAATTTTCTTTTCTCTTCCAAGACAGAGAGAGAGAAGAGGAGAGAGAAGGACTGTATTGATCAATCCCATCCCAGTCCGTCTGTGTTTCATTTTTATTTTTCATTTTGATTTTGATTTCTCTTCTTTTATTTGACAAAAAAAAAACTTATTAACTGTATTTTACTATTTTATAGGATTTAGGATTTTGCCGGTAAGTCTCGAAGTCAGGCCGAGATGTAAAATTGGGCCAAATTCTATTACTGAAAGGCCCATTACCAAGTTGGGCTTTATTTCTGTTAGCTTGTACCGTTAAATCTGTTGGTAATTGTTGTAGCGTGAGACAAATAAACCATCTTAGTTTCAATTTGCTCATCTTTGTTTATTTCACTCTTTTCTCACAATGAAAATAGAATAAGAATGATATGTGTTACTGTGTAGAACAATTTCTTTTAGCACAATCATAGTTTAATGAAAGTCTACTGCAACTAAAAAAAAGTAACAACAATATATTTGAAAGGTCTATCCAAGCAAGCTACACAGCTACCAAAAGGAAGAAAACTGAGAAAACAAGGCCTAATTTGAACTACAAGACTCATCGTCGCTTCTTGTTTCCCTTAACACCACTAGATTTTGATGGGCTGGCAACCAAGTAAACAAACAAAGCAATGATGGAGATCACTGAAATTTGAGGTCCGTATGTTCCCATCAGCTTCTGCACAGAAACATAAAGATTGAGAAACCAGAAAGGGAAAAAAATTGATGTCCATTACTATATTACAAGTGTGTTGTGCTTGTTCCTATTCATATGTTGTACTGAACCCAATGTGCCAATTGTGTATGGTTCTTAGGAGCATTTTGATAAGTCCAGCAAAGCACAAACAATATTAACAGGAAGTAATAATTTCCAGTCTGATTGGAACCTTTAACGAAATCTTTGGATCCTATACTTGTATTCTGCTAAACGTTTGGGAAATGTCGATTTTTTTAAGAAAAATCATCTAAATTATCAGTTTAACACAATAACATCCTTTCTTCCTATGAATGATGATACTCAAGAAGTTGCGGTCAACATTTAAGTTAAAGGCTAATCTTTCTGTCTTTCCCAGTCTCTCCCTCTTGGCTTTCATGTACATATTATGAAATGGCCACATCAGGCGCACACACACACAGACCGTCACAAACATAACTAAACCTTCAAATAAGAAAACTATATGAAGGATGATTCTCACCTTTGCCTGAGATATTGGGCAGCAACAAGAGATGATTTCATGGAAAAAGCAGCAATATTTTTCAGTTAGTACAGGAAATAAATTTGAAGAAAATACATGAAGAAGAAAAAAATGTGTTTCCAGAGAAGGGAAAGGGAAGGAGTAAATTTACCAATTCAAATTTCTTCTCAGGTAGTCTATCCGCTAGGATATCCAGCGGCATGATTGGGGTTGAATATGCCTCCTGAAGCCGGCAGATTTAACAATCAAGAGACAATAAGTTATTAAAAAAAGAACTCTGCCAGCATCCATGGCAACTGACCTGTAGTGCAGCCTTTGTAGGAATGCGGAATGTTACAAGAGCAGGTGCTCCATAGAACATGCCCTTCACCTTGGACTCCAACTCAAATGAGTGGGAAACAAGAGAATTGCTGCCAATAAAATCCATTGGTCTCATTGACAAACAAAATTGACAAGTGACAATACAGAATTTGGCAGATAAGGGAATGGTATATCTTACGCATCAAGACTTTCCCAAGACTTGGAAGTGTTACCACTGACAAAATCAAAGACATCTTGGGCCCATGTATCATCAGCGAGAGTAACATCATAAGCAGTGCTGAAAGGGTTCATCAAATACACCAAACTATTAGTTCATCTGATTCTGGTTACAAACGAATGGAATATGCTGTGTACATCTACCAAAACAATAGCCAAACTGATTTTAGGTAAGTTAGCAGAGAACTAATATGACCACATGCTATAAAGTTAGGAAATCAAAAACTTGACTGGAATATATGAAATACATGCAACAAGGGCACTCCTAATTTTGCATTTACACTTGGCAAGCGCCAAGCAGACAATATAGGGAGTTGGGCACAGAGATGCAAGAATCATAACATATTGTCAATAAAGTGTTACATGATACTCCCTCCGTCCCAAAATAAGTGTCCTATTTCCTTTTCTAGTAAGTTAGTTATGCATGAGTTGTCAATAATATCCTTATAAATAGTTAGTTAGGATCTCTCATCACATGATCACGAGATACAAAGGTAAACATACCACACTAACTAACTTCTCCTTAATTTTTCTCTAAATAGAAATAAGGACACTTATTTTGGGACGGAGGGAGTAACTGATAGCATTGAACTGACAGTGAATATGTTTCAAACATCGGACCATAGTCCTTGTAAGTTGCCAAATACGATATTTGCATATCAAAGCTAGGCAATAACAGCCATGTAATAGCTCAATAATAACCAGTCTTGTTTAGTAACCTAGCATATCTTCTATTGTCGCCTGTTTAACTTTTCCATTGGAGCATATGTTCTTCAGCATTATTGCATAAGAAACTTGTACTCTTGCTTCCTGGTTATCAAAAACTTAAGCATTCAGTAACCAACAATGCAGTATGGCAAACAATAGCTAACAATTAACGTAGATGTTAATAACCTCCTTTCAACTTTTCAACCTATTGGGAAACCAGCCCACTCTTCCACATGCATGGTTAACAGATATAAACAAAAATTAATTTTTTTATTTCTCATTCAATTGCTTGCCCGCTACAGATAAGACCATTTAGAATCCCATGATACTTGTGTCACCAAGCTATTTCCATTACCATTACTATTATACTTCATTTTCATTGCAACACAAACCAGATTCAACTTCACATGATCAAGCCATTCGGTCTCGGAATTAGAAAATATATCTTCCATTTTTTTCACTTTTAATCAATCCCTGTAAACGGGACCAGCAAAATCTCAGTCCGCAACCAATATTGTTCAGAATTCTATCTTCCTAGCAATCTGTGTCGTCAACTCAGCGTAAATATTCAAATTCCATGTAAATTTCTAAGAACACGCCCTCTAAAAGCTATAAAACTAAGGGAAACCCAACTTGAGATTCCATAATAGGATTTAAATAACATCACTGATCACAGAATAAACGCAAAACCAATACAAAATTCGATTTAAGAATTTCGAGTATCAGCAAAATAGCGATAAATTTCGCATGATTGAGAGCGAAAAATCGATAAATACGTACAGAGATCCGCTGTTATAGACATCGATGGAGACAGAAACACGCTCCGAGCCGGACTTGAGCCTGGTCAGGCTCACCTTCTTGTGAGCTACAATGAAGGGGGTCTCACAAAAGGCCGTGAGAGCTGTTGATAAAAAGAAGAGAGCTGCAATGGCATAGATCGCGAGAGGAGATCGCCTGATAGGACTCGCCATTGCTGGTTAGGAACGGGTTCTGTTCTGTGATCTGCTTTTGCTCTGTGCTTTGGACTCAGATCGACGACGAAGGCTTACTGAATGTAAATTAATGTACACGTCAGCTTCTCCGCCACGTCTTCTGTATTTTTCACCCAATGATAACTGCCCACGTCAGGTTTTGGATCGTCAAACATGTGCACACGTGGAAGACAGACTCCGGTAACAATTTGTAAATATAAAAACAAATTGCATATAACCACCCCCTCTTTTACACTTAAAACAGGTGCCCCCACATTTAATGTCCAACAGATGACCACCATCTTTTATTACTTGATCTGTTTTTCATTAAATCTAACGGAATATTCTCAATCCGTTACCATGTGCTTGGCACATGGATAATTTTAAAAATTAAATTCTCATTTTGCCCCTTTGTGTAGTTAGAACGTATAAGTGTTCTGATGTTGGGGCTATATCACTGTTTTTTCTTCTTCTTCTTCGACAATGGCAGAGGAGAGGAGGTGTGAGTGCGGGTTTGTTGCTCCAATATGCACTTCATGGACACCAGAGAACCCAGGGAGGCGATTTTGGGGTTGTGGAACATACAAGGTACGTAATTTTTGCTAATGTGATCTTGTTCTTGACTGTGGGGTTTTCGATTTTGCCCTAAATTTGTTTGTGTTTCTTCTGGGTGGCAGCAACATCATAGCAGAAAGGGATGCGATTATTTTGATTGGGTGGATAAGGAAACATGTAGAAGAGGGAAATAGATGCTACCTGGATTGTTCACGAGAATAAGAAGCCAGGAAGCTACAATTAGAAGTTTGGATGCTGAAAATTTGAGGTTGTTGAAGGAGAATGAGGCAATGAAGTCAGAGATAAGCAATTTCGGTGAAGAATTGAAGAGTGTTTATGGTGACAAACTGAAATTGAAGGCAAAGGTGAAGAAATTGGAAAAAGAAAATGTATGTGTGAAGAAGAAGTGCAAACAGTTGTGGGTTTTGGGGATAGTTTCATGGATGATTATGATATGTATTCTGTATTCTGTAGTGAGTAGTATAGAGATCCATACTGTAAGACTATCTTTAGGGCAATAATTGTTATCTGTAGCATACCTCTTTGAATGAATGATGTTTGTTTTGAAATGCATTTTGTGGTTAACTCAAACTCAGTTTATAACTTAAGTAATGGTTAATCACAGAAATATAACAATAAAACTGAGACTGATATTATATCTGAACTTGAACTGTTACAGAAGTGGTCATTTGTCCTTAGTTGGGTACAAAAAATGGAAACAAAAACAGGACAAAATGTACACAAAAAATTGGCTTGGCCAACTACATGACCTCATCCATTTTGATGAGGGAATCTTACTTCCCATCAACCCAAAACAACAAGAAAACAACAACACAGTGTTATGTTTTCAAAAACACCAATAAAAAATAGAAAAATTACAGGGACCACATGCTACTACTGAGTGCTTCTGTTGGGTGCATTTGTGGGAGCCATAAATGGCCTTGTTGGAGGTTGTTGAGAGCTGCTCCCACTAGAAACCCTAGTTCCTTGTCTAGTTTCAAATCTTGCCTCTTCTCTGAACCTTGAACCCCTCTGATGCAGAAATGAAGGAGGCCCAACAGTTGATGATGATCCCATCCATGGAGGTCTCTGCAACTGGACAAACACAGGCTGCACAAAGAAGGTATGTTAGTGAAGTCAAATCCAATTGAAACAACAACAAGAAAAAAGGTACCTGAGAGTTTCTTGCAGCATCAAGCACAGTTTGTGCTAATCCAACACCAGATGGTGTGTGCACATATGGTGCAGATGTAGCTCCTTGTTCCCTTGCAGGCAGCTGCAGTTGATAGAAAACAACATAACAGGTTAGTTAGCCTAAAGTATATATGTATTATTATGCAATCATGTAACAAAATGTATACCTTCTTGTTCTTCTTCCATGCTTCCATCTCAGGGACTGTGTTAGCCCTTTTCCTCATCACTTGTAGTTTCTGCCTAGGAGTAGTCATGTACATGGGTTTCCATGGTGCCTGAGGTGGATTATTGGCCTTAGGTGCTTGATCTTGTGGTTGACCCTGTGGACGTCCCTCTATTTCACCTTCAAGTGCTTGAGTAGTGGCCTCGGCTTCAACCAGTAAACCCCTTATCAACTGTTTTTCCTTGATATTCTGTTCCTAGCAAGCCTCTGCACAGCTGCTTCTCTTTTCTGTGCAATCAACTCACTCAGTTGTTCTTCAGTCATTGGAGGTGCATTATTGGGCACCTGAGGAGGGGCCTGAGCAGGAGCTTCCTGTCCAGGATCTGCCTGTGCAAGAACCTTGCCCTTGGATGCACTTGACTCACCTGGGCCACTGATCCTCCTACCTTGCATTTTCTTTTGCATTGTTGCCCTCTTCTTGTCCAACTTGCTTATCAAGTCTAGTGTTACCCCTCTGACATTAACAGATGGTCCTCCCTGCACAATTTGTTTTTTTGCCTTGGTCTGCTGAGATTTTTTGCTTGCCTTGGTTGCCTTGTTCTGCTGTGGTGCCTTACCCAATCTGACCTTTCTTTGAGCTGGTGTCTCCCCATTTTGCTTCCCCCCCAAACATGATCTCACATTATGCCCTGCTCTACCACAATTACTACAATACTTGTCTTGGCCAGTTTTGGGTTGTTTGAAAGGATTTCTAGCACCTCCCCCACTTTCATTTGCTCATCTCCTTCTCCTCAGCCTTGGTCTACCAGGGGCCCTATACACTATTGGGGGCTTAGGTCTGCCTTGCCTTATTTTAGGCCAGTCCTTCATGGCTGGAATTGGGCTTATGACAGATGAGTATGTGATCTTGAAAGTGCTCAACCAATAGTATTGATGGACATAATCCTCTGCCTTCTCCCTCATCATGGCTATAGCAGATATGGCATGCGTACAGACTATCCCACTCAGCTGCCATTCTGTGCAAGTACAAGTCCTCACTTCTAAATTGACTATAGCCTTGTCATTACCCTGCTCTACTTCAAATCTACCATCCCCGGTTGGGTAAACTTTACATCCCCTACTCTGTAACTTATTGTACTCTACAACAAGTTGGATATCAGGGCATATAGGACCAGGGTAACCATTAAACATGTCCTTCCTAACTCTGAACCTATTCATAAGTTTCCTTCTCATCCACTCACACATAGTTATGATTGGCATGTCCCTACACTTACTGACCCAACTATTGAAAGATTCAGCCAGATTGTTTACCTGGATAGTGCACATTGCTCTGTCACTGAAAAAGGCTCTACACCATCCTTGCTCTGGTCTAGCCTTCAGCCAATCATAAGCCTCTTGGCTTTTAGTCTTTACATACTCCATAGCAGCTTCAAACTGAGCTGGTGTTGTACACTTTGCAACTGACCATAACATGTCCTTGTACTCCTCACCTTTAAATGTCTTTTGATAGTTGTCATACATATGCCTCATGCAATATCTATGCTCAACTCTTGTAGGCAACTCATCAAACACTTGGATCAGGCCCTACATGTCAAACAATACCATGTATTAATATAAATATCTATGCTATACCAAATGTACACAGCAAATTACAAGAGACATTACCTTTTGCTTATCAGAAATGAAGACCCAATGTCTGTCTTCAGGGTGTCCAAAATCATCAAAAAACTGATTTAGAAACCAGGACCAAGAGTCCTTATTCTCTTGCTCAACAACAGCAAAACAGAGGGGGAACATGTTGTCATTAGGATCTCTTGCTATAGTACTCAACATATGCCCTCCATATCTCCCTTTCAGGTGGCAGCCATCAATAGCAATGAATGGCCTGCATCCTGCAATAAACCCCTGCTTCTGAGCTTCCAATCTATAGTACAACCTCTTAAACCTTCCCTCCTCCATCTGCATGATACACCTTGAATTGGGCTCTACCTCTTTGATAATAGCCAGGTAGTCATGGAGTTTTGCATATTGCTGCAACACATCCCCTTCTATAATTTCTTTAGCTCTCCTTATGGCCCTATAAATTCTATGCTTGCTTGGATTCACAAGCAAATCTCTCTGGATTGTGTTACCCAATGATTCAACATCAACATTGGGTGTATCTCTAATGTGAGTGAGATACCTTTCAGCCAAGAAAGCTGAAGTCACTCTCTCATTGTCCAGTGCCCTAGCACAACTATGCCCTGGCATCCAAGTCTTTATTTGGAATGTTGTGCTCCTCTGCAATTTTGAACAATAACAATAAAACCCACATCCATCACACTTACAAACAACTGCTATCTTCCTCCCATCATTTCTTGTAAACAGAAACTCAAACCCTTGCTCAACAGCACAGGCAGTTAATGCCTTCCTAAACACTACCCCATTTTTGAATTGCATTCCAACTGCTAACTCCACATTCTTATACCCACCAGATTCATCATAAATTATGGCCTCAATCCTACCCTCATCATCACTATCAGACTGTACAGACTTCCTACTTCAGTCCTTCCCACTATCACCCAAATTTGGTTCCTCTTCATCCACAATATCTGGACTCCCATCAAGCCCTGCAGGATCAACACCCAACTCTGGATTCATATCTCCCAAGTTCACTTCCTCACCATCACTCACCTCTGTAGTAAACCTCATCCAATTAGGAAAGGCATTAGGGTCAGCAGCTTGCTCAACCTCCTCACCCTGTTCATACCCATCATCATTTATGCCCTGACCTACACCCTCATGAAGACCCTGTTCCACACCCTGGTCTACCCCTATTTGTACACCTTGTAAACCCTCTTCTACACCAGATACACTCTTATCTTCACTACTACAACTATGCACAGAAGCCATCTCCACTTCAGAATCAATTTCATCCCCATAAGCTTGTTTCAAATCCTCATACAATAATGGATTGAAAATTTTAACCTTACACTTACTCTTACTCTTAACTAAACTTGGTTCTGAGGAAACAACATATATGGGGACAACCTCATTTACCTCATATACACTAAATGCATCCTTAAGACCTTGCTCTGACTCTAATGGTTCTAATGCTACCCTCAAAATTAAGCCATGATAAGCAAACTGAAACTTATAGAATGTAGGATCATACCCTAGTTCTGCAACGAAGTGCCTAATCATATCCACTGAGCACGTTGTTGGATCAATGCAGCCAAAGTAGGACACGTCCCCACCCAATCGAACTCTGGTTCCTTGACAAACTGACCCCCATGATTGAACTCCAAAATCCTCAAATCGGGCTCTTTCTTCGTGTTCTCGCCATCGTCCATGTTTGAACCTACAAAACAAACTCATTCATTGTCAAATACCCATTCAATATAGAAACAATAACAAACCAACAATATTCCAAAACTACAGAGTCTACACCCATTTTCAATAAGCCTAACTAAGATCCTACTAACTGTGCAGACCACATGCAAACTTTAAATCAATACAAAACCAAAACCATTGATACGCCATTACCTTACAGAAGCAAACCAAACGATTCTTCCTCATACGAGAGTTTCTTCAACAACAAACCAATGACACTATGAAGCTTCAACTACTCTGACTTGATGTTGTCAAACAAAAAAATTAAATTCTGAAGTTGATTTTGTCTTCAATGCTCCAGATTCAGACAAACATGCTCATTTATAATAATGGGTATCAAAAGTTTAGACCTTTGAGCTCTCAATGAACCAGACAAAGAAAGAGGAAGATGAATAGTCTATTGCCTTCTTTACTAAGTAGTAGGGCATAACGGTCTTATTACAACTTCCGTTAACCTTTTTTCTTACCCCATATATGGAAAACAGATCGCTTAACAAAAAGGGGTGACCATCGGTCAGGGCGGGTGGGGTTATATGCGATTTGCTCTTTAATTTTTCTCTTTCTCAAAAGGGTTGTATAGAAATCGAGGATAATAATCATGCCTACCGTATTTGGGTGTACTCTACACACAGGAATTGTGATCCATTTTGAAGAAATCTTCTTCTCCAACTCACTCGCACACGCACACGCACACGCACCTAGGTTTTCTCGATGATGATAAGTAGTAGCAAATGGAAAGGGCAATTCTACCGAACAATTCCATCATTTGCCACCACCAGGTTTCTTTTGATTTATTTCTTACTACTTGTACAATTGATTCAAATGCTGTTGTTTTTTTTCTCATCTTATTTTATGTCTTTTTTAGTTTTGCTCTTCTGTTTTGGGTATGGCTTGCTGGTTTCAACAAACAATATCCCAACATAAATTTGTTAGAACCCATTCTTTGTTTGTTAAAACTATAGCACATGGGGGTACAACTACAAGGGGAGTATAAGGTGTCGCGCATCTCCTTTCTGTTGCCACTTTTTGCTCACACTCATGCTCTATTGCTCTTACAAATTGTAATTCCAGTTTCAGTTTTTGCTCATAGTCAGTCAAATTTCAAAATGGTTTGGGTATTTCCTTGCTACTTGATTGATTTTTAATTTACTGCCCAAGTGTTCTTTTCTCATGGATAGATTTGTTTCAGGAAGAGAATTCAAGTTCAAAATGTAAATAATATGTCAGAGTCAACCAAAGAAAGCGAATCTGTGTGCTGCAAAGAAAGAAAGAATTAAACTGCCAAATTTTAATGATGATAAGTAGTAAAGTGTTCCTCTTACAATCACTCTACCTTTACTTCTACACCCAGAAACCACGTAAGGTATGTAATGGATTATGCACATTTGGTCATTTTTATAGGACTCTGCAAGCATTAAGAAACAGCTATTAAATCAAATGCTGTCTTGCCACGACAAATGTTCACTTGCACTTGAACTGTTTGTTGAAAGTCTAAGGATGCCCAAATGCGTATAATGATTCAAAACTATGTTAATGTCTATACCCTGATAGTTTGCAAATTTT
>JAYMTI010000097.1:0-16287 GCA_036897505.1 Pelargonium transvaalense | reverse complement strand
TTTCTATTAAAGAAGACGTAAACCAACTGACTTCCTGTTGATTCTAGCATTTTCGAAGTGAGACATTCTTTCCATTTTTACACGGGCAGATACCCCCACCCCAACTCTAACCAGAGTCTATCAACATTAATATATTACCAAGATAAATAGAAATTCTTCCCATTATAATTATACCAGAAAATTGTGTAACTCTTTTTAATCTTACAAAGGGGCACTAAAATGGGGTACTCCACTAAATTCATAAAAAAACTACTCTGGTATAACAGTGCCTTGGTTCTCAAATTCAACTTAGCGAAACTAGTAGCTATATCCCCATGCGCAAACAAGCTAAAAAAATAGGTGTAAGACTTCCTTAATTATGAGGTGGGTTTTAATATGCAATTACTAGGACTAAGTATTCCTGCTTCTGCAGGGTATCCACACCAATAAATATATCACTAACTATAGCGCACTTTCGGTACTTTCAATTTAGAGTTCCTTTTATAGGACTCTAGTTTTACATCTCTGTAAGGTTTGGTGGACTCCATTTTCTTAAGTTTTTCAAGCAAAATAAGATAACAAATGCGAGCGAGCGCCCATTTTATAACCTACTTGGTCGAGACCTCTTTATAGTTAACTACTTATGTATGGTAATTGAAATGCCGGTTATACCAAAATACATTAGAAGTTAGAGAGCTTCGTGTATGAATCCTGGATAGAGTTTGAGATAATAATACCCCACATAACATAAATTAAAGGATGAATAGAAAGTATTAAAAGCCGAACCCTTTTATAATTGTTAAAAACTAAAATGGGCCTATTATTTAGCTAGCTTGAACTATTTTTTAAGTATTCTAAGCTTACGCATTTCATTTCTTAAGCGGTGTCTTTTGTCCTACCACAATTTCTTCTAATAGATAAGCGGCTCTTAACTTTTCCTGTAGAGCAAGTTCTATAAGTAGTAGGTTCATGCCTAGTATAACACACACTTGAATAAGATTCAATAGTTTGAAAATATTTGAACGATTGTCATAGATTGCTTCGTACTTTGACGCAAACTACTTACGAGGATATAGTTTCAATTCACGAATTTAAATGGGCGATAATTCATCATAACAACCTGGGGAAATAAGCAATAGCTCAAAAAGCCCTTTCCTATAGCTGGCAATCTTATAGAATTTTGGGAGAGGCAGGACTCGAACCTACGTAGAAAAAAAACCTTTCAACAAATTTACAGTCTGCCGCTTTTGACCACTCAGCCACTCTCCCTTCTTGATTTAGACCTATAAACTAAGAAAACTTTTCTTGTCTTAATCTCCCCAAGTAGGATTTGAACCTACGACCGTTCGGTTAACAGCCGAATGCTCTACGACTGAGCTATTGAGGAAGACGGCTAATAAGGACTTATGGAAGAGGTCTTTTTGTTACTACTATGAAGAAAGTGTATTCTTCATTGTATTTTTCTCTTAGCGTTACCTTTTTTATCCGAGTAAAAACTCCCTTTATATTCTAAATTCGTGTAGTCTTCTTCTCCTTTTCTAAGGAATCTATTCTTAGGTCTTGTCCCTTTTTTAGGAGGTTATCCTCATTTGTATTTTACTATATCAGTGATTTGGACCTTAGTACTTTTTTCTGATGCAAGGTTTCCAAAAGGGTTCGCCCAATAAAAGCCTTCGGATACTGGTTCAGTGAAAGTTTTTTTTACCTAATAAGGAGTCCTTTTCTCAATTAGAAAATCCCGGATATACCTATTCTTATTAAAGTTAGCAGTTGCTAGGAAATTATCTTAATACTTAGTGTTGGTATTGAAAATTTTAAAAAGAGGTTGGCTAATACACGGGGGCCGAGAAAATGTCCAGATACAAGGCTGACTCTAGTTTCACTAGTTATTTTGAAAAGTGTATAGTTTAGCCAAAGTCTATCAAATAAAGAGGGTGTAATATGGTATTCCTCAGGAATTCCTATGAGGGACCTAGTTAAAGCCGTGTAGTAATAGAGTTATAATATAAATCACGAGTTGTTTGCAGGATCTGTTACAAACAATCAATTGATAAGCAAAAATACCGGTTAAGGCAAGACAGAAGCCCCTATATATTAGATTATTTTGCCAAGTCAGCAAAAAAAAAGCTAAGAGAAGTGAGGATAGTTTACGTATTTACTAGAAATTACGACAAAGACAAAAGGGGGGGTTAAAAATTGACTTAGAAAAATATGAGTCCCTTTTTTTGGGTACGGGATATGAGTTATCTTAAAGGAGTCCTTTTGGCGGTAGCTGGGTAAACTAACCCTATATTATGACAAAGCAGTATTCTGAAAGCGGGGTTATTCAAAATCTCTTTTACACTTTTGGATCTACAGATATTCTACTCATATTAAATAAACAAGAAGAGGCTATCCTTTTCAATTTCAAGCAATTAGATCGATTTACTATAGAGGTGTAAGGGGTTTCTACTTTCGAAAGAAAAATTGATCCAATAACTAATGAAGAATACAACGGGTATGCTTCGTTATCTAAAAAAAATCCCAGGACTTATTAAACCCGTCTTTATGACAAGTTTATTCACACAAGGGTGCTTCGTCTGAGTCCCCTTTTGCCGGTTAAACACAAGAGATTCGTAATATCTTGCTTGAGTTAGGAGGTTGTTTTATCCTAACTTGTTCTAGGCTATCTATATAGATTCTTAGTCAAAATTCATTACTCGTAAACTGGGCCTAGTAAGTCCTGGGAAACCCCCTTTTTACACGGTATATAATATCTACAAAGCGATCCCCCTGGAGGTATTCAAATTCAACTTTTATTGCTAAGAGCTCCCCTAGGAATTAAGCACTGCTGCGCAGGAAAACAAAATGGAAAGACTTTGCATCTGTAAAAGCCAAAAACTCAAGGGTTTACTCGTTTTATACTCGGTTTTGGAACATGTAAAATACTAAGTTTAGAAATTGAAAGAGTCGAACGAAAATCTCTTACATTCATTAGCGGATTCCTTGACCGGTATATAGTTAGTTATATCAAGGACCCCTCGCGGGCACTCCGTTTAAGATAATGTGAACTAACCTCTAATCCTAACCCACTAAAGTCAGAGAACTTCGAAGCAATAACACCAAGCTTAACTATAAATATCTCACAGGAAGCCTTATCAAAGACGAGTGTAAAACAGACTTGAGCAGAAAACTCACCTACTAACTAAAAGCAAAGAGCATCTAATAAAAGAATTCCTGTTTTAGTCTTTTTTTTAAGACAAATAAGTATGTAGTGAAAACTTTTCAAAAGGAGATATTTACTGGGCAAAGTGGAGCTCCCTCGCACTTTAAAGGTATTTTAGAATTGCTTATAAAAAAAAAAATAATAAAGAACTGCTCGGTACTTTTCACTTTTGAGAGATTTTACTTAGTCATATAGGACAGCTATTACGAAATATCTAGAATAGAAATAGGAACTTATTCATTCGGTTAGACCCCCAGTAAGCTTTCACCCTTAGTACAGTCAAGAAGAAGATCTTGCTATTTAGGATTCGATGCAGACAGGACTCTACGGGATACTGCCCTACATACGGAGCTGCTTTACTTTTCAGTTTTTAGCAACTAGGAATTGTCAATCTTAAGTATTGCCTGTAGAGTTGTGACGTCAAAAAACGGGTCTTTTACATTATGACAAAGCAAACCAATTCCTTGAGTGTTATTCCAAAATTCTGAATTAGTATGGGACCTTATTTAAAAAAACCCCCGGGTTTGTAAACTAAAAGCTTGTATAACAAAGGAATACTTTTCTTATAAACTACTTTGAATTTTAGTATTACATATTCCTCCTCCCTTAGCTAGGAAACTCTTTGAAGTACAGAATTGGTGGGAAGCCTACTATAAGGTAAGAACTCCAACGAAGGAAGTAACCCACTAATGAGTAAAATTTAGTTATCAAAAATATAAGGATCCGCGGATTATACCTTTAAAAAAAATTTAGGATTTAGTCAGCGGCATAGCAATTTTTAGGTTATTGCGGTGTATCTAACTAGCTCATATAAGTAATGATGCTGCTAGAAAAATGCATAATAAAGTCCATAATACCAAAGAAAGGAGTTTAGGAGAGGACTTAAAAGTTAGTACCCTAAAATTAGATATCCCCCTTATCCTCCCATTTTACTTTTAACTCTAGCGAGCCTTAGATTTACAATCTTTAGAATTAACGGGGAATTTTCTTTTTCTGAATTTATGCTCTACGAAAGGGATTGTGGTCTTTAGCTTATAAAAAGGAATCCCAATATCCTATATGTAGATGGGCTCGTGTTAAAAAGAAATCTGGTTTAAATCTAGAATCCGAATACAAGCAATTCTAAATTTTATTGTTACCCCATGTATATTATTTTATTTAAGTATCTCCCCGCTACGCTAAGAAGTAAACATCCGGAAGAAAGGCTCTATTAAACCTATTGAAGAAATCAAAATAAGTACCCTTTTGTTTGTATTCTATAAAATTTGAGTAGTTGGTAGGATCCAGCACACCCCTCCTTATTTGAATAGTAGGTTAAATCTAAGCGCAGCATTCCTTAAAAGGTTATATTATATACACTACGTATATTTTCGAGAACTCTAGGGCATAAGCAGGAGATGTAATTAAAAGAGACATATTTTTAGTTTCTCTTCACCTAAAGTATAAAAGGACTTTGTAGGACTCTTTAGTATTTGTGGTTTTTTAAGGTTTGCTAATTGTAAGATAATGTTATCCCGAGGTGCTCTCTACCAGGAAGTGCCGAATTACGAGCTGCTAATAAAGAGACTTTTGCTTCTTTCTGTAAATGCCCCTTCTTAAGCTTTGGAAATATCCCTATAAAGCCAAAATAAAGTAGCACACCTTACAAGAACACTTTGATTAAGGGCTAACATAAAGTATAGAGCAGATTCTTGACGAGTAGAGTTGGGCAGCCCCTTTTCCCTTTTATTCGAGCACAGCAAATAAAAAAAACCTTTGTAAGTCAACCATGAATCAAGCACTTTAAGACTAACTTTTTTTTTTATAATTGTCGGGATTACTTCCTTTGAACTTGATCCGAAGAACCAAATAGATTAATGAAATGCTTTAACACTTTTGATGCTAGCATATTAGTCATTTGTACAAAAGTTTCTAACCACTTCTCTAGTAGGTGGGCCTTAGCAGAGCCAATCTACGTTCAATATTTTTGATATCTCTTAACTTAAAAGAGGTTTGATTTAATTTAAGTAATATTATAAAGCGGAACCCTTCTTATATTAGAAAAGGAGGCTCGTACAACGATTTTGACTCAGTTACATTATAACACGGGTCCCCCTTCCTTTTGGATCCCCTAAGTAGTACTTAATAATTTATAAAATTGAGTTTCTTTTGACGTAGAAACTCCTATTTATTGAAAGCAGATATAATAATACCGACCCGGAATTTCTTCAGGACTCACTTGTCTACTACATTTTTTGCGTCAGAATTGGCTTAAAGAGTTAATTGCTGTTGGAATCCCCCTATAAAATAAGTAACTGAGAGAAGAGCTTACCTTTTTTATTTGTTTTTTTACCCTCGAAAACTTAATAGAGAGTGCCGGGGTTTTACAAGTGAGGCAGTTTCAGAAGAAGATGAAAAAACATAAAACATATAGGAAATCAAACGCAAAAGGGGTAAAATGTACAAACGCCTGCCTTAAGAGACCACTAAACTAGTGTTTTAAGAAATTCTGGATAATAACTTGGGGATTCCTTGGTTTAGTCCTTAATCCTTTCGGCGAGTCTTTAACTAAAATAAAAGCGAGCCCTTAATTGCAAAGGGAATTTGCTGGATCGTCAACTAGAGAGTTAAGTTAAATATTTTCCTGAGGGATAGCTATGGTAATACGTATTTACATCATCATCGGGAGGTTCGGATACCCTTTTTTTTAGGGTTTTGGGTTAAAAGGAATACATAGTTATATGCTCAGCAAATGCAAGTAGAGCCCTAAAAAGAAATATCCAGGATAAAAAAAAACCTATAAGGATCCTATTTTACTTGGAAACCCGAGGTTATTTGACGGAAAACAGCCCAAGAGAGATACACCGGCCTAGCTATGCATCATTTAAAACAGCTTACTGTAGATAGAACAAGTTTGATAATGCCCTATAATCAAATCTGGGCTATTCATATTTTAAGTTTAAGATGCCAAGAAAATTCTATAGCAGATTCCTTAAAAGGGCTTGTCCCTAAGAAAACTTCAGTTGTTCCTTAATAGTTTACTTTCTATTTCACATAGACAAAGAGGAAAACACCGCGTATTTTAACCAGGTTCTATTTGGTTCGTTAATAATTGTTAACCTTACTGTCTTACTTAAGTAAGACACCCTCTATTGGAGCATATAACAACTTTAACCTCTACCTTACTAAGTCAGCACAAGGGCTGCATTACATAAGAAGAAAGAAGTATAGCTTACGAGATAAGGGCCTCTATAAATAGGCAGCAATTCCCTATATGTAAAGGAAGTTACACAAGAGGAAAAGTCGTACTGGGGACTATAAGCTATTACGTTAGGCTAACGGATTTGAGCTAGAACAAGGTTTAATACAAAATGGGTATATTATATGAGTAATTAAAAAAGGATCCAAGTAAATATATATAATAGAGAGGGATTTCTATTCAGTAGTCCTAATGCCCGGGGTACACGGGAGCTTAAATAAACCTGTACTTGATAGAATCCCTTGCAGCTAATGGAAGGTCCTAAGCAAGCTCTATCTTAACAATTTCTAATGCTTAATCTTGTGAGTCTCAAGTGGAATGCCGTTGGTTTACGCATTTTGTATTTGCTATCGAGGGAAGGAATTCTTGTCCTTGTCTTAGCGAATTGCAGCTGGATAAGAATTCCTTACTTTCATGTCTAATGGAGCTTAAAACCTAGTGCTTAGGTGAAGTCTAGTCTAAGAAGGTAGTCATTTCATACCTTTCGTATTCTTGAGAAGTTGGTTTGGATAGGAACGTGGATAACAGAAAGGAAAGACTAAGCAAATAGAAAACTACTTGTAAACTGAACTACTCGGAGCCTCTAGTATAGATTTCTAAATCTACAAGCGGCTGGTGCTTAAACTATGGCAAGCCCCTAAACAGTATTTGATTATGCTCTCATTTTCCGCCAAGCAGTCTTGTGAAAACATTATCCCTAAATTGTAATTTCCCTTACCTATTAAGACACTTTTATAAAAGAGTCCAGTAGAATTTCTGGCTATTTAAAAAAGACCGGTTGACCTCTTTTAGGGTCTTTTTATGGTTTAACCACTGCGCAGTTATACCCCGGTACGCTGATGTTTCAAGTTTCTACAGAGTCAATTCAATCTCTTTCCTTTTCAACACTTTATGGACCCGCTTGACTGGAATCCTTAGAATTAGGCGCTCCTTTTAATGAGTCTAAGTGTTTCAAATTATAGGTAAATGGGTCTCCTTTTTTAGGTGTACCTTTTCTGATATCTTTTTTTTTTCTAATTTCCCGATACATTTTCTTTAGTGCTTGTAGAAGTTTGTGAGAAAACTAACTGTTACAAAAGAGTTTCAAAAACCAACAGAACAAGGGCTTTTGGTAAGCCTTAATTTACATAGATACTATAACAAAAAAAACTCCTAGCAGTGATTACAGGGAACCATAAGCTACATATTATAGTATCTAGTTTCTTTTTTATTCCTGAATTTTCCATTTTTTTAGCTATTTATTGTAAGGGTTGCTCAGAGCTCCGTTTCACAGGGTATATCGGGGATTCTTAGTTCATTCCTGTATTCGAGAAAAGGGTACCTATACTGTATGCTTCCCAAACGAGTGGGTATCCCTTACTTAAAAAGTACTGCTTCTACTAGATATCAACACGAAACCCCTGCCTTTATTAAGGTGGATTTTGAGGGAATTCGGAAAGCTATGTAAGAACACGCGGGGTCTTTATCTGACACTATATAAGGATTTCTCTTAAAAATAAAAGGTTAGTAATTGGACTCGTGGAAACTCTTGTACAGACAGTATTCCACAGTGTTTTTTGAGGCTCTAAACGGAGCTGAACTAATAATTGAAAACTAATGTATTCTTACTATCTATTATATTAAAATACTAAGGATTCCCTGGATATATGTAATTACGAGGAAAGATGATTTCATTTAGTAGTAAAGTTCAGTAGGATAAAATCAAATAGGAAAAGCTCTCCTGTTCATGATTCACTAAACCTTAAAGTATTAAAGTATGCGTCCCGGGGCTACGTGGAGTAAGATGTCAGTCTTAAGCATGCATAAGTTCAACCCTAAATTACAACTTACTTTATTTATTTCGTCAACAGAGGGATAGCTAGTCAGAGCATAAAGTCCTTAATTAAACCGGTTTATTAAGACATAACTAAACTAAAGCCCCTTAAAAAAGAATCGAGAATTTGCCAGCAGTTGCCAATTGATTTGATTCTGTATTGAGTCACTCTTTATTTCTAGTGTCAGTATAAGCAGATACGCGAGATCTTGTTTACTGGGTATACCTACAACTCTAAAAGGGTAAGACTTTATTTTATCAACAAGCAAAAAGACTTATTAGCAAGTGCTTGAGGCACTAGAATTACCTGCTCGAAATATCTTCTTACTTTCATGTTAAGATGATAACCAGCTGTAAAGAGGGTATGCACTCTCTTATTCTATTCTTTTTACGAGAAGCCCTGCCTCAAAGCGAGCAATTGGTCATTTTTTATAGGCCTCCTACCAAGGATAATACATTTTTTTTTTAGAAATTAGGGGACCCTACTAGGATAGAGGTTTTAAGTTTGGCTGTGTAATTTCCCTTATTTCTTTATAAAGCAATAAATCCTGATATTAGAGAACTAAAAGAAGCACCCGGCAGTGTGTTAATAACTGGGGTAACCCTCTTGTTATGAAACCGATTCCTAAGTCCCTTTTCGTGCATAGAGAAGCTCTTTCTTTTTATTATATCACTTAAAATTACTATTTCAACATAGAAAATATACCCGTCAGCTAAGTTCTGGAGCAATCCTAGATTTATCTGTATTTCTCTTAGGCCCCCCTTTTAGAAACTCTCTTAAGCAGGATTTACAGAACAAGCTCTTATAATTTTTGGGGCTTAACCTGTCGAGGGGTGCTAGGTAATAAATATCTTCTAATCTAAAAAAAAAGACCTAAAGGGTTACTAGAGCGAATAAGGGTCCGCACTATATAAAATTTAATACAAGACTATCACAAAAGGCTTATCGAACTTAAAAAAATAATGTATAACCCCTTGCTAAAGGAATCCCTAAACTCAGTTTAGAAACAAAGAATGCAAGACTTCCTAGAAACCCCTGCAACGGATTCGCATTAATATTCTCCAAAGTAAGGTATAAGCTCAGTTATGTGTTAGAGTTCGGTATAACGTAAATTTGTTGAATAACGGAAGTTTCTAATTTTAACACCCTAGACTAAGAGTAAGACTTTGAGTTTTTGACTAGATATCTTTCCACATAAAAGCTACCTTAGGGATTAGGCGGCTCATTTCAGATAAAATGAAGTAAATACTTTGTTATACGGACACCTAGACCCCCACGGGAAATTCGTTCTATTCTTATTAAGGGGAACTCCTGTACCTTGTATAAATAAGCGAACAGTCGCTCACGATATTTTCTAGCTAAGTTTCTGTTTACAAGCGAAGAGTTAATTACTATTAATTTGGGATTTAGAGTTTCAAAAGAAACAAAAGAAAGGGGAGTTCTAGCTACATTTTAAAGAGGCATAGCCTTAGAAAAGGGGAATACATAATGTACGCAGCTTGATTTATTGAGTTATAATATATATAAAGAGGGGTACGGACCCTTAACCAAATTAAACCCTTCTAGGTAAACCCTACTTATTACCTACCCAGTTTTTGTTCCTTAAGAGTGCTCCTTTTATGTATTATTAGATCCCGGGGGCAGGGTATTACCAAAAAATTCTCTAGAAATCCTAAGTTATAGTATAAGTGGACCCAAACTAAAGGATTCCCCGCCAGGCCTTTCTAACTTGCATTTCCTACAAGTGGGAATATTGATGTATCCCTTTTTGTTTACAAAATGAACTTATCTTATTATGATACTTACAAGAGTCCCTCTTATGCAATATTAATAATTAGATAGCAGTCCTGAAGCTCTACAGATACTAAACTGGAATATTTAACAGTCTACTCTTATAAGGGCTCTTGTAGTGCATAGTATACGACTTGAACCATTGTCTTGGTATCTCCGTAGTATAAAGAAAAGAATAAGAGAACTCTGAAGCTAAAGGGTTTCGATATAGTAAGTATAGTTTTCTTCCAGATCCGGTTAAGTTTTAATAAGTCATAAGGAATTCTTAAAAGTTAATTAATAAAAAGCAGTGTTTCTAGTAAGCTTCAAAAGAGGAAAGTCCAAGATAAATCTTGCCTAATGTTCTGCTTGTTTTAGAGTATGTAGGACATTAAATATAGAAGGTGTTAGGGGAATGGTAAGGAGTTGCTAAGTCCCAGGTAAGTGTTCTCTAGGAGCAGGGGCTAAATAGGAGGAATTTCTTAACCAATACTTCTATAGGAAGGTAGGCATGTAAAAAAGAAAAGTTCCTCTCATAAATGGGGTATTTAAAGGTTTCTATTTAGAGGAGGAAAGGTGTAAAGTATAAAGTTAGGTATATAACAAGAGGGAAGCAGGAAAGAAATATTAGGGATAGGGTTGAAACTCTTCTACGCTTTAATTTAATTAGGCTACCTTTAGCTTTCCGTTTTTTGCTCTTAGTGGATTTTGGATAAAGTCTGAGAATTTACTTTTATTAAGTATAACTCTTCCTAGTAATTATACTGTTAATAGAGGCTAATAGAGGCACATTCTTTACAAAAGGTAATACACAAAGAAGGGTTCCACTAGTACTAGATTCAGGAATTCCCTAGAAAAAACATATAATAAATTGAGTAGTTACTTAAAAGGAGTTATACCTTTACTTTGTAAGAATTGTAATATAGGTCAAGCCTTTCAATTACTAAGGTTTCTGGTTAATTATATAAGAGTTACTAACAATGCTAGCCTTCTGTTAAAAAAAAGTATAGATTTCTTATTTGTACTAATTACATAATAGGAGTTCTTATAAACAGTATAAATAGAAACATGCCTACTGAAGAAGCTTGTCTTTTTAAAGTAGTTTAGAATTGGGTTAGTCATAAGTGAGGTTACCCATACTATTAATAGAGGTAGTGCCTACTAAGGATGTATTTACTCAGAGTATACCTTAACTTTATTAACGAGGTTTCTCCCTGACAGTTTGTTCGAATTATCTTGCAACTTCATTTGAGTCGAAAATCCCTCTGAGGTCTATTCCAGGCATTAGATAAAGGCATTTCTTTATATATAGAAAGCTGGGGGACCTGTAATTTAGATCTTCCAAAGCTCCTCTAGTTCTAGCAATCCCTTGTATTCGTACATAGAATATTATAGTTTTATACCTTATTACTTTGACTTTCTCTGGAGGGTTCTCTACAGGACAGGATAACGAAAATAATTAAAAAAAATATTTAAGGTTATTCCCATAATAATGCAAAGCTGACTAAGTTAAAGCAAAAAAAACACGGAAGTAGGGGTCCGTTGCGATTGAAAGTTTGGTCTATTATATTTATAGAACTTTTCTTTATCCCTTTGATATTTCTGGACAATTGTTTCATTTTAGTTTTTTTTTTATCAAATAGGGTGCCCGTCAGTTGACACTGCATTCAACCAAGTTCCCATCTGGTAAACAAGGGCTCATTCGAAATAAAAGCCCTAGGTTCAAATCTGCTCGCACTTAAGTTCATGTACAAGAAGTTTCTAAAAAGGGATAGAAATAAGGATTATTTAAAACGTAATTGACTCTCCAGGCCTGCCCCACCTAAGAAGAGAAGGGATTCCGGTTAATTTCAATTTAACGAGATGAATGGAAGCCTCTAGTATCTAGAATTTGTTCTATCTAACCGTACGTTAGTAAAAAGTAAAGGAAGGACTTATTTTTTATATTCTTTCTAAAGCCAATACACTACTTTCATATCAAGATCCGAATTCAATGTAAAACTTTATTCCAAATTACTTTTCTATTAACCAACTCCGCAAAAGAACTTGGAGAACTAGACTGAAAAGACCTAGTGTATTCTAATAAAGGGACTAACTTCAACTGATATAAGGGGAACATGTTTTGTTACAGTATTCCAGATTCCGGCGGCGATTCGAACCTATGACTTTTCGCCGAACGAAGTAGGCTCTTGCATCACCGAAAACTAATCTAGGGGGCAGTTTATACTAAACTTACTCTGTTTTTACAGCTTTCGGTAAATAAGGGCTGCTCTCGTACTCCCCTGTTTCTTTTAGGTTTCATATTCAAGAGGGATAAAGTAAAAGGTAAACTGTAAAGGTATTTTTAGCTTCTTACAGGATAGCTGGGAATCCTATATAATTAAGTACAAGGGTTCCTTCTCATTTAATTGAATTCAGGGTCAATTTTTCCTTATTTTAGTTTTAGAGAGAGACAATAGAAAGACCTAGGTTTTGGCTTGAAACTCTACTTTTTTTGTAAGCTTGACCGGTTGACAAGAGAGCGATAACTCAAAAATGAATGTTTTTAAGGACATACCTCTGCTTAGTGCAACCCCTTTTTTGAATAAAATTTTGAGGGATTTCCATTTTTATTATCCGTGGAATTTCTTACTATTTAAAACTTCCTTTGCTTGGGATTTTTCTTTTAACCAGCAATTCAGGGTGTCTATTTCTAGGAATAAACCTTAAGAGGGCCCTGTGTGTACAACAAAAAAAGTCTTTTCATTTCTTCGACAGCTAGATTTACTTTTGTAATTATTAAATAAAAAAACTGCTGAATCTTGAAAAAAGAATTCTTAACTATACTTTACTTATGTATGCGTACTATAATACTTGTCTAAGAAAATTCTAATTTATATTGCCCAAAAAAAGGAGTCCTATAATTCTATGCTTCACGGGACTTCACAAAGTATTAAAATTCCTAGTCGACCAGTAAACAAACTTGGTTATTAGGCCCGTATCTATAGTACCCTGTTAGCTAAAAAAAGAAGCCCTTTTCACAAAACTACTTTGAGTGTCCTCGATATTACAAAATATACACAATTAAGCTTTATTAATATAGATAAAACTTAGAACTTCGCCGGAATCCCTACTAAATAAGAGTGCTTTGAAGAGGTACACTTGTATTACTAAGAAGTTGTACCTACATCTTAAATTACGTAATTCTATAAAGAAATATAGGATTCTATCTATAGGTATGTAAGTTTAAATAAAGGGTTTATAATTTATTTAGGTTCCACAAGAGCTTTAATTTAAGAGGAGCCCTAAAATCTATTTAGCAGGCTTACCGGTTATATTACCTAATCGAACTCATAGTAGAACTTTTCTTCTCATTATCTCAGGAGTATAATATATTTTTGTGCCCTACTTTTAAAGGAGTCCAATTACATAAAATCCAGATTCAATCAAGTCTGGTAGAGTTCTAGGGGATATGAATAGCTGAAGAAATGGTTTTAGTTTCAAGGCGGGGTAGTAAGGCCCAAGGATCCTGTTTTCTGAAGAAATTAAGGGGTAGAGAATGCGATACATTTAGGAACTTTTAATAAAGTATAAGGATTAAGCGTATTAGGCGCGGGACTTTATAGCTAAAAGAGGGGTAACTAATTCCAAACTAAGACTAATATAGTAATTGGGCCTAGATAAATCGACTAGGGATAGTCAAGAGGTGTTCGCGAATATCAAGCACTTCTGAAATTAGGTATACTTGGAAAAGATATGGACGTCTTGGAGTTGCTTTTCTTTTTCAAAAGTAAGGACTAAAATAAGGGCGTAATTGTAGACCAAGAAAATTTTAACTAAACAGGATTTTCTATACGACTTTTTGCGCGCAGTATCCCATCAAATAGGCTTTCTAACTTTTATTAGTTTTTTATATAACTTCGTAACAAAGCAAAACTAAAGAAAACGGGAGCCTTAAGGCTTTGTTTGAACCACACTTTTAGACTTTTAGATAAATCTCAGACAAAGAGAACTTGTAAGATAGAGATTCTTGAATTAATAGCTTGACTTCAAAACAGGAGATTTTATACTAATAAAAACTTGACTAGCTCTGCTACACGGAAAACTGTCTAATCTAAATGGGAACTCCTGGGTATTTGAAAGGGCCCCTTACTGCAAAAAAAAAGATATGGTTTTTTTTATTACAAAGAATACCTGTATTTATCTAACCTGTTTATTTCTATATAAATAGGAAACCCTAACAAACTTCACTTGAGTCTTAGTTTTTCATTTTCGCAGCCTATAGTAAGAAGTTAAATAATCGGAAGTATATGCTTTAGACGAGCCTTCTATATCTAGTTTCTCAGAAGGTATTAGGCAGGACCCTGTAAATATTAATGTGGTAAATCACACGGCAGTGGTAAAAGGTCTCAAACTGGGTTCCCCTACTAACGTTAGTTATATTTTTTGCCCTGGGAGAAGTCTTAACTGGATTTGGAAATGAAATCCAGAAGTATTATACTAGCTAGATATGGGGTAGCAAGGTTTTTTAAATTAAAAAGACTTTACTAGAAACGAAAGGCCACTAAATCCATTAACAAAAGGACACATAAAGCTTAAAAGCAAGAACTGCAAGATCCGGAAGTTCTGAAAAAAAAAAACACGGGTACTAAATTGGGGTTTAAACTACAAAGTCTCGTCTCGCGACCTAACTAGGGGTATTCCCGTAGAAAAGGGGAAGCAAACTCAATAGTATTCTTTTAATATTAGTACTGGCTGGTATATTATAAAAGAAAACTGTACTAAGGTTGTATCTAAAAGCAAAAAGAGTCTACCTTCAAGAAAAAAACTCTCCTAATGTGAATAAGGGCTCTTCCACTAAAAACAGTAAGTATACGGATTCGACCCCTTCTCCCTTCTTAAGTGTTTATTTTATTCCTTACTTTTAATAACATGTAAACTATATTATAAAGACTCCAGTGTCTATAACAGCGGCACGGTTTAAACCCCTTGAAATTTAATTCATAAAAAAATCTCACCCACTTTTGTTTTGTGCTAATAGTTATATCCTCAATTCGACCGGCATACAGCTTTTTTTTTTGCCTTGACTTAATCAGATAATAGAGTTGAGAAAGCAGAGTAACATACTAACTAAATAAGTTTTGAAGAGGGAAATAAGCCCTTTAGTCATAGACGGAGATCCTGCAAACTGGAATTTAGATCTATTTATCAGCTTTAAAGTACGGGTATACATAATAAGTCAAAGTTTTACGCTATGAGGACTCTTTACTTAAACTTAATCAGAATAAAATTTGGAGGGGGTATATCCTTTAGTTATCGTGCGTGTGACTCTACAAAGTAAAATCTCCCTAAGACCCTAAAATCCCCTAGGATACCGTTAGGGGTTTTGTTGCAAGGAACCTAAGAAACAAGAAAAAGCCTAAATCCAAGAAATAAATGAAATTATTTGAAACGGGGTCCCCTAGGTATGAGCCTAGAGATAGATAAAGGGTTCCTTTTCAAATTATTAAGGGCCTTTTCAAGTAAGAGTCCTTCCAAAGACTGACTTTGATCTGGATTAACCGCTGAGCATAGAGCGAATACCAGATTTGAACTTTTAAGCTTATATAGTAAAAAAAGAACTTATAAAGATTTTCTCCTTAAGTAAATTGCGGATTTCTTTTTACTGGTATTCTTTATCCGTAATCACAGCTCCTCTTTTAGGTGTGGAGGCCCCTTTTTTTTAGAATTCTGAATACCCAATACGCATTTTTGCTAGCCAAAAGACTTCCCCGAAGTGTATACTTTAGTTCAATTTGTACGTATTTTTTTGGTGCGATTATCTATCTAGGATTGATCACTTCCTATATCCTATAGGAGTCTAATTGTGCAATGAAATTCTATGCTGTTCAAAATGTAATTATATACATTGGAATGAAAGCGTAAAAAAAAGGAATTTCTGTTCTTTAAAAGTACGCCCGTCTCAGCAATATCCGAAGTGAAGGAGTCCCTATATACCTATATAAACATAAACGTTATACCTTGCAAAATTGAATTAAAAGAATAGGGTTTTATAAGAGAGGAAATTCCTTATATGATATAAGATTTCTAAGAATTGTGTTATAAACCTCTAAAGGGCGAAAAAGTATTTTATAAAGTAAACCCTAGACCGAAGCAAAGTTGCATACTATTCTAATGCCAATTACAAGACTAATCCTTGGAATTCAAAAGTTCGGGGCCTGCCATTTTTTTTTTTCAAAGTTATACAAAAGTATTAACCCCTTCTGCTCTTATCTTTATTATCATATTCCTACTGTCCCTAC
>JAYMTI010000096.1:0-16331 GCA_036897505.1 Pelargonium transvaalense | reverse complement strand
ATCTAATCTTCCTCGTCGTCTTTTTCGATCTCAACTGACAACCGTCCCTCATTTTTTCCCTCTCCTGGATCTGTCGATCTACCTTCTCTCCGAGTGCTCCGCCTCTGTTGGCCCCTCTGAACACCCTGACCCTCCAACGCTGTCTGTCGGCGTCAGCTCCGACTCAGACTCCGCCTCAGTCTCTGCACAGGCCCATCTACTCGGGACTGACAGCTCCGTCCACTCGAAACCGTCAAGCTTGACCAGATCTGGCGCCTCCTTGTGCGAGGCCGTCCTCTCTTTACGGTACTCCTCGCGGTGACCTCTTCTCCGCCAGTAAACTTGTATTTATTGCGCATAATTACTTATCTTATTATTATTATTACTTTTTTCTTTCCTAAAAATGTGAGATTCTGTATTTGATTGATAAGTGGGTCGGGTGATTATTGGATATATGGGTCTCTGTTTTTTAGTGTTGGGACTTGGGAGGATAAGAGTTGGGTATTTAGAGCCATTGAAAATACTAGAGCCAAAATGAGAGTGTGTCGAATCTCGCCAATAACATTCTATAATAATAAGTTAGGCAGTATCCTTAAGTTTGTCACAACACATACCTATGGAATACAAGAGAAAATATACAATACTGACTTTTTCTTCATAAAACAAGTTTCATATTTCATTTTTAAGAAGTTAGCTAGTAGGTATGAATTACCGATAACATTCTATAATAATAAGTTAGGCAGTATTCTTAAGTTTGTTACAACAAATATTATGGAATACATACAATACTAGCGAACTTTTTCTTCATAAAACGAGTGTCATATTTCATTTTTAAGAAGTTAGTTAGGGATGAATTACCGATAACATTCTATAATTAACAAGTTAGGCAGTATCCTTAAGTTTGTTACAACACATACCTGTGGAATACGTACAATACTAACTAACTTATTATTAATATTTCTGAATAAGGAAACCCAGATACTGGTTTTGAGATGTTTTTGCGGGATACTGATGTAGTTGTAGAAATTTATAAATGGTCCTCCAACTTTACATACTTATCATAAAAATGGGATTTGATTCGTATACAACCCAATCTCCTCAGTCCTCACTCATGTTCAACTACATCTTTATTTAACTTCCATTTGATCTAATAATACTTTGTACACGCCTTAACCCTATATTAATAGAATGCATTTAGAAAATATGATACTAAATGCAAGATAATATTGTGACACTGTCATTACTCATTAGAAATCATAGTGTAGATTTAAGAAATAGTTGATTGGTCAAATACTCAAATGTGATATGCATGTATGGTTGGATGATCATTTGAAATATTTAGCCAAATTTGTATGAATAGCCCATGAATATGGTATGCAGTTATTTTTATTTCTATATTTTTGTTGAAAAAGTCCCATTCATTTGTTTTATACTTTTATTGTTGGGTTTGGACTGAAATTTTGTGGGGCTGATTTAACTGCAGAGATTGGTGATACTGATTGACATTTTTCTTAATAGCCGATTAATATGGTATACAAATTATTATGGGTTTGGAATAGATTTGAGTATTTGAGGTCGACCACAAATTGTGTGAGCTTGTGCACAGTTACTTTGCAATTTTTATGTTTATAAATTTTTTCTTTTAATTCAAATGTGTGCGGTTGAAGTTTTTGGAATCATATTTTTTTTATTAGTCAAGTCAAAACCAACATGAATCATGTAAAGCATATCTTGCCTATTTGTTACCAAAAGCATTATGAATATAAACCCCTTGAATAGTAAATAAATCAACAGAAAAGTTGAAGTCTTTTTGTTTCAGTCATCTTTGTTGTTCTTTATAAGCTCGTTTTACTTCAATATAGGTAAAATTTGTTGATATTATAAGCTGCAGTTCTAAATATAATGTGTACTTCCAATTTATCCTACCCAATGAAAGAAGCTGGAAGTAGGATTGTTGTGTTAAATATGGTAACTTTTAAGCTAGAAGATAGAATTTACGGACTGAAATAAAACTATTGATCTGTGGTTATCATTCTGTTGAAGATCTTTGGTTAAAAATTTAACTTTTGTATGGTATTTGGTTATAAAGTTGGATGCATAGAGACCCCAGAAACCATTAAGCATAAAATTTGAAAGGTAAAACATAACTGAATGAGTGGTCACGCCTTAAATGATATTCGAAGTCCATTGAATCATAATATTCGAAGTCAATTGAATTATATACTCCCTTTCTCACAAAATGAGTGTCTTGTTTGTCTTGCATTTTGTCGGAGTTAGTTATGCATGAAGTATCATTGTTATTCTTATAATAAGTTAGTTAGTATCCCTTGAGTTTGTTACAACACATGTCCATTGGCTTAAGTAATGTATTTGCTGATGTATATATTTTGCTGTTATTTTATGATTGCAGTTGCTGGTAGCTCCAACCGTCCTCGCACTTTCAAGAGGGTACCTCTCTCTCTCTCTCTCACACACACACACACACACACACAACAGACACTCATGCAGCAGATCATTTTAGTTTTCTTGTCATGTGTTTTTTCTAGTATCTTTCATTATTGTTTGGTTCTTTCGTATAAAATAACCAAATGCATTGAATTGCAGTTGAAACTAATTACTCTTCTAAATGTTAATAGGAAGAGGCTGCATTTGAAGATCTACCTGGCGAGGAGTCTGAAGAAGAATCCGGAGAGGAGTCTGAAGAAGACCCGGATGTGAGTAACTATGACCAATTATATTTGTAGAAGGCGTCTTTCTTATTTATTTTGGTTTATGTATGGACATGACTCTAAATTTTGAAATCATTTATGTTTCTTATCAAATCAGCAAAAGCGAAAAGGCACTCAAGGTATTATTGAGATTGAAAATCCTAATCTAGTAAAGCCAAAGACACTAAGAGCAAAAGATGCTGATGTAAGTCCTGTAACTCTTGTTTCTTTTGATGGATTTATTAAATTTATTGACAGAGTAGTACTTACATTTGTACTTTACTGTGTAGATTGGGAAGACAACTGAACTTTCTCGACGTGAAAGGTTTGTGATTGACAATTTGCTAATAAAATCATTTCATGTGGGCTTTAAATGTTAAAATTTTAGAATTTGAAGCAGTTGAATAGCTTTGGATTTATCATTCTAATATTTTCTTTGCAGAGAAGAGATAGAGAAACAAAAAGCTCATGAGCGATACATGAAGCTGCAGGAACAAGGGAAAACTGAACAAGCTAGGAAAGATTTAGGTAATTCATTATTTTATTCAACTGTAATTGTTCTACATGTTTGGCGTTCAAATTTTTTTAGGTCACTGTGGACATAAATTTATCATTTTGCTTGCCATAGTAACTTCACAAAATTATGTGGAAATGAAGTTTTATTTTCCTCCA
This sequence comes from Pelargonium transvaalense, assembly GCA_036897505.1. Lineage (NCBI taxonomy): Eukaryota > Viridiplantae > Streptophyta > Magnoliopsida > Geraniales > Geraniaceae > Pelargonium > Pelargonium transvaalense. The sequence continues at coordinate 12,972 of JAYMTI010000096.1, read as the reverse complement.
TTACTTTCTTAATTATATGTTCATTATTCTGTTTCGTCTCAAGTTTTTGGAAATCGAAATTCAAGGCAAGTGATACTTTTATAATGGGAAAAATCTCAAGAAAGTAATGTGTTTTATCATGACCGTAAAAGTCTACTTGTATAATTTTCACAAAAGATTATATATTACTCCACCCCGTCCCAAAATGTGTGTCCATGTTTCTGTTTTGAGAAAAATTAAGTAAAAGTTAGTTAGTATGATATATTTACTTTTGTATTCTCATGATCATGTGTTAAATGATGCTAACTAACTTGTTATAAGGATACTATTGACATTTCATGCATAACTAACTTAATAAAAAAAGAAAGAACCGACACTTATTTTGGGACAATAATTCAAGAAAAACATGACTCATTTTGGGACGGAGGGAGGAGTATTATGTGTGAAATATACCGAGTTTTATTATGCCTTGCAGTATTTTTATTGCTTTTGGATAATTCAATTTTGATTTGAAATGTTGTATTTCAAACACAAACCATGTTTTCAGATGACAAAGTTTGAGTTGTCATTTGGAATCCCATGTTCTAAGAATGTTATAAATGTACTGGATTCTTGAGTCAAATCCAAATTCTTTGTGCATCCAAACATTGTATTCGATGCAAATCCTGAATTTCAAATCAACTTCAAATTCTTGCTCTGTTTTCTATTACTATTGTTTTGATGGTCTAATTCAGTGTCGCTCATGCAGAGCGTTTGACTCTTATACGTCAGCAACGTGCAGAAGCTGCTAAGAAGCGAGATGAAGAGAAAGCTGGTATGATGTTGAGACTGCGATATATTGCCCGTCTTTTGTTTCTCGGCATATATAATCTGGATATTGACATTTGGTTAATTTGTTTCAGCGAAAGAAGCAAAAAAGGCTGAGGCTCGCAAGTGAACTTCGGGCTTGCTCCATATAGTACAAGAAGTGCAGGTTCTGTAGCAATGTAGTGACTTAGTTGGTTCATAATGGAATACTTTATCCATGTTGGTAACTTGTGCAGACAAGTATTTTGATGCTTTTCCATTACCTCACAATTTCACCATTTTATTGTGCACACAGAATATATTTTGGTAATATATTCTAGGAATATGTTAAACTTTTATGTATTGAAAGATTTGACATTACCACAAAATTGTTGAGATCAACATTACAGAAGTGTTTAGAAAGAGAGAGAGAGAGAGCACTTGCACACTCATTTATGAATGGAAAAAGATTCAAGGGTAAACTGCAGGTTTCCCTTATGAAGTATGATCCTTTTGCAAATACCTCCTGAATTAATTATTTTTGTCAACACACATCTATAAAGTTGGTTTTGATCTTTTTTTCCGTTAATTCTCTAAGTTTCTTGTAAAATGACTAAAATACCTTTGGAGCTTGGGCTTGAATCAAAATTTTGGTAAGTCTAGGGGCTAAACAAGTGAAAACCCTAAATAGGGGGCTAATCTAAAAACTGAATAAGTTCAAGAGGTTATTTTATTTCTTTTGATGACTTTTTTCTTGCCATTCCTAGAAAGGCTAACAAGTGGACAGGGGTTATTCTATTTCTTTTTACTTTCAAAAGAGACATGTTTGATGTCCGCAATAGCAGCCCTGCAATCGGCTATACTAGAGTCTGTATCCATACTTGTTGCTGAGTGGTCTTGAAAAGATACAGAATCAGTTAAAATACAGGTATTTGGTAAGTTATTTTGAAAACTAAATTTACAAGTCGATAGTATTGCTTCTGTCTCTGAATTGAAGGCACTTTTCGGGATTGTAAAGGAGCAACACTGCCCTCTCACAGTTCTTTCTTTGTCTAGAAGTTCCCACCTTATTCCAGCTTAATGAAATGAGAAGGCTCATCGCATCGCACATCATAAGAAAATCATGACTATTTTGTCTCCTTTTAGTAGGAATGACGATTATCCATCGACAAGCCCTGATTGGTGATGCCTTTTGAGGTCATTTAACAGAAAAAATGCATCTCTTAAAACCTCGTTCTTGCTGAAAGCACTATTTCTGGAAATCATATTTCCAGATCTCCTAAGAAATGGCCGAACTTCAAAAGAGATTCATATTGTCCTAAAGACTTTTTGGGAAAGCCATTCTTTGCAATTTGTGATTGATTTAGATGTGATCGTTGCATGAGAATTCAACTACACTTGTTTGTGGTCAGGGCAATGAAAGATGAGGTGGTCAACTGTTTCATTTGGGACAGACCGCATTGCATTGGGACTTAACTTTCTCGTGAAAAGAGATGCTTTCCACCAAAAAACTTCGATTTTTTTTTGTACTCTAAAAGTACTTTCATTGATCATTGTTGGAGTGGATTGATTCTGGCACCCTATTTGAAGATGATTTCAGATCATAAGCCTTTTTGACTGGTATTCATGGAGATTTTTCATTTGAGCTTGTCCTTTATGTGACCCCATTTTGGAATAGAGATTTTGAGGATATGCTTAGACGATAAAAATTCTTGGATGAGGTCCCGTCCCTATTACAGGATCTGCTATCCTATCCGCCTTGTCCCATTCCCCAATGCCTCTAGGATGGTTAACTCTCTTCTTTTGCACAGACTTCTCCAAATTCAAGATTTGGATTTGTGATTTCACAGCAAGTTTTAGGAACCATAGTTCGTTCGTTCGTTCGTTCGGTACAACAGCCTTGTAGACCAAGCTGTCAGGATTGTTAATGATTCTTTTGAATTCAGTTGCTAGCAAAACTACATTCGTGAAAGAGAGAACTTTGCGATTTATCCAGTGAATGCCTTTAGAGCATCCTGATTTTGCCCACAAGAATTTAACCAAAAAGTCATCCAATTATGATGAAAAATACTTGGGCATATCAAACAGATTCATTTTTTAAAAGTTATTATTCAATCACAAGGGCATTGTGGTCATTTACTTGTTTATTATTTGAAGTTTAGAACTAGTTTGTTCCTTGCCATTTTGACTTCAATAGTTGTTAAGTTTATGTTTTGTTTGAACCTTAAGTCAATTTTTTTTTTTTTTTTTGATCCACACGATCAGATATTTGATTTTGGAGGGTTTTGAACAATTTCAATGTAATTAAGAGAGTTTTAGGTACATTGAATCATTGACGTAGTTTCACATTTTCTAACACTGAATTTGATAAACCTAGTAATCATCAATTTCTTCTTCTCAAATTTGAATCTTCAATTAAGATCAAAATTGATCTTAATTTCATGGGTTATGTTGTTTTGCCTCTCAAAGACTTGCATGTTTTTTTAGTTTAGTTTCTAACTAAGATTTTGTCTTATTTGATTTGGTGCAAACTATTTTTTATTAATTAAATCTTTTCAACATGCTGTAACTTATTTTCAAGTGTCATGTCAGTATTTGTTAACATGTTACATCAGGTTAATACGGAGTCCATATGTGCATGCCTAATCAACACATTGTTTAGCTTTTTTTATATTATTCGCAGCCAAAATGACGTTTATGACGCCATTTTGGTTGTTTGTGATGTAAAAAAAAACGTATCATTTTTTTGACGTGACATTCACGCATGAACTTCGTTTCTTAAGTGTTGTGAGGGCGTGTCAACAAATGTTGACGCGACACCTGAAAATCAGCTACAAATGTTGACACTATTTGTTTTTAACATGTCCCTAATTGAATATCATCATTTTATGGTGGTAAAAATTCTAATTTGGTCCTTAAGCTCTTTTTTTTTTTAACATAAATTAGTCCTTCAACATTCAAATATGGCCTCGAAATGGTGTTTGTCGATAGTTTATGTTAATTTCTCCGTAAAAAGTATGCTATGGAATTTAAAATATATCAAATAATTATTTTGTTATGTGACGGATCATGTGCTTGTCACACGAGTTGTTTGATGTAGTTGAACCACCACTTCAACAAGTAGCCCAACCAATTCAAGCCAACTACTCTCCCCTGCATAGGACCATCTTAGCACAATCGAGCGCGAAACTCCTTCGTTCAAGCCGCTAAAACCCGTTTTTGTATGAACTACGCAAAGGCGCCCCCAGTTGGAGACTCGTGAAGTCCCCTTTCTTTCCCCCAGGAAAAGGCACTCTTGTTACTCTCTCAATGTCGCGGCCTCAAAGGAAAATGATGTCGTACAATTGCAGCATCTGAGCGTAAAAATATATCCCCTCTATTGCTAGTCGGTCGACCATTGTGCCCCTCACCTGAACATCTTTCATCCGATAGAAAACAAGACATCTATAAAGGCCCCAAGGAGCTTCGGTGGGGCTCCAAGACTCTCAAGGAGGGGCACAATACTTAACTACCACAAAGGAGCTCCAAGGTCACTAAGGAGAATCATAACACTTAGAGACCGCCAAGGTCCCCGTCTCATCAGGTCATCACAAAGAGCCGCCTCACCTGGATACCATCAAGGCATCTCACTCTAGTTGGACACCAAGACGCTATCTGGAAGCCTCTTAAGAGTTTTGGTCTTTCCCGCGATACTCGTAGATCAACAAGAGCTCGCGAGTTCGCCTAACACCCACAGACGACAAGCCCATGAAGCTAGAACTCAATTCCTATGTGGGCCCCGAAACGAACCCCAATTTGTCAATAACAAACCATGCAACAGCACGTGGCAGCATATTTGTGAGTATAAATATCACACTTGATTAATAAAAAGAGGTATACACAACTTGAATAATTAATGATCTCTAACTACGATCCCACTAAAGCTCTCTTTAGGGTTTGTGTTTTTCAATTGAATTTTTATTCACATTCCAGACAGTGTCCCAAAAACATATACAATATCTCTACTTAACGTTGTGCTATTTTGCGCAAGCAACAGATTCTCCACCGAAATCTAAAAAGTTCTCAAGTTATTTGACTTGGAAAAGAAAACTAAGAACATGAACAAGACGACAAGTACATTTTAGTGTGCCAATGTGGCCAAATTAAACGAGAGCAGCCAATAAAATGAGAACAATATAAAAAATTAACAAGTAAAAAGTGAGCACATTTTATTTCACCGTCTAATTCACTACTTCTATCTTCGAAAAAAAAAACTTGTAGAACACCAATCGTTACAAAAGCATTGTAAATGCACTTTGAGAGATTGATGAGTCGGGATTATTTTATTCACCACCAGCAAAAGTAAAATACTAGCTCAAAAAATAACCCAAAATATTTTTTTTTTCTTTAAAAAAAAAATAACTATTTTCCTAAATCCCCACCTATTTGGAAGCGACGCTCGTAAAAAACTAACTAGTCTTCACATAAAACCAGGAAGAGTTGATCACTGAATTTGCACTGGCCTGGCCAAGGCAAAGTGATTCTCTGGATCTACGGACATTAGCAATTCTATTAGAGCAACCTCGTCAGGTTGGGGGATCTTCGGACTAGGTTCGACCAGACCTGCTCAGATACAACCCAAAGGATACAAGTGTTAGAGCCTTAAATCCAAGGTAAGAGACTCGATTTGGTTTTTGAACTTTCGTGTTTAAACCTAAATGGTCTCTGCACTTTTGTGTTTGGATCCAAAAAAGTCCCTGAACTTGCGTGCTTAGACCCAATTTGGTTCCTAAACTTTCGTGTTTGGACCAAATTTGGTTTCTAGACTTTTTTTAACCCAAAATAGTTCTTGAACTTTCGTGTATAGACCCAATTTGAAAGTTCAGGACTAATTTGGATTTTTAAAAAAGTACGGAGACCAGTTGGGTCCAAACACGAAAGTTAAAGACTATTAGGGTTAAAAAAAAGTTCTGAGACCAAATTGGATCCAAACACAAAAGTTAAGAGGACATTTTGGGTTAAAAAAAAATTCTGAGACCAAATTGGGTCCAAACACAAAAGTTAAGGGACCATTTTGGGTTAAAAAAATTTAGGAACCAAATTGGGTCCAAACACAAAAGTTAAGGAACCATTTTGGGTTTAAAAAAGTTTAGGGACCAAATTGGATCCAAACACGAAATTTAAGGAACCATTTTGGGTTTTAAAAAATTCAAGAACCAAATTGGGTCAAAACACGAAAGTTCAAGGACCAAATTGGGTATTTTAACTAAATGCAATTGAAAACAATATTAAAGTCGACAATTTGGTTCAAAAAGGCCTAGTCTGACCCGTTGGTGAGTGTCGTGCATTCGGGTTCAAATTATCAACTCTAAACATGACATACCAAACAAATACAAGCAGTTAACTCTGTACCTGGAGAAAGCTCTCTTCCGCCGTACAGCTCTTTTGCCAAGGGATTGGAAGCCCAATGGTTAACAGCGACCATGCTAGTGGGTTGAAAGCCAACTATTTTTCCATCATTTGACAATACCACCTACAATTTTACCCCAAGTGCAAGAAAAGATGTGAAGTCACGGTATATACAAACTGGAAGTAAAGGCAGGCCACCACAAATTCTCTGCAGTGGTGCAATATTAAGGGATGACTAAAGATAACTGCCCAGTTTTGATGTCCTAAAACACGCAACTATACTTTTCGATTACCATAATATTTGTGTTGAAGTGGATGATATATGCGTCCCACATCGGATAAAATATAATAGGAATGCTAACATATAATGGTGCAAGTGATACCCTACTGACGAGGTAGACCTTTTAGTATGAGAAACCCAAACCATTATGTGTACCCCATTATTGAAATTTAACACAGTATCAGAGCTGGTTTTGATCCAGGCCTGGGCCTGTTTACGTTGCCTCCCCCTGTGGTCTCCGGCCCGTTTGCAGTTATCATGCCTGCAGCGGCCCACGTGTGGAAGAAATATACCTACACATGAAGGGGAGTGTCGATTTAAAAGCCCCCGATTGTGCACGTGTCGAGCTCACTGATGAAAAGAAAAATGTGAGACTCGCACGTGAGGGGGAGTGTTGAAGTGGTGATGTTCCCACATTGGAAAAATATAAAGTTAATGAGCTAAATATAATGGTGCAAGTGAAACCCTACTAATAAAGTTGGCATTTTAGTATGGGAAGCTCAAGCCATTATATTAGCCCATTATGAAATTTAACAATAACATTTATGACAATGATGCTACTTGGAGAAAGGCAAGTATACACTTACTTTCAGTTCCTTCCAGATACCTAAAAGAGTATACACTTCTGGACCTCTGTAACTGAATCATATCAAAGGTATTTAGCCAGCCAAGGCAACTCCATGGTATCTTTCAGTGCAAATGCTACATCATCACTGCCAATTAACAGTAAAACAATTTCATTAGTAATCAAAGCATAGCTTCCACAATTATCTGATATTTTTACACTCCCTCCATCCCAAAATGAAGGCGCACTTTCCAACTAATTTATCTTAGCAATATTATTGGTACATTCATGCATACCTAAAAAGAAAGTGAACCCTCATTTTTGGGACAAATTCTGGAGAAAGTGGGCACTCATCTAGGACAATATAGGAAGTATTACAATCAGCAATCCATTTAGTAGCAGCTAATTACTCTCCACTAATGTTACACCAGATTTTGGCAGCACATTAACACATATGTGCTTATATTTCATGCTCATATAATATGCCACCCACTAATTGAGTAGGCTCAAGGCTCACTAGGAAACTAACCTGGGAAAATTCAGCTGCAACTTTTGCAACCTATGCCTAGCTCCAGATTCACATAGAAGAATCCTGCATTCACCAAGCTTACAGCTGCCAAAAAGAAAGATTGGAGAATTGAACAAGTTTACATTTTTTTTTTCTTCATATGTTGACCATCAAGATAATGAGTAGTATATTAACAATTTTCTGCCAGTTTCAATCCTATTGGAGGTGAGATCAAATTGGGCTGTTCACCCACACCATTTCTTGTCATCCTCAGACTTCAGAAGAATAAAATGATAAAATAAAACAACAAATTCCTTTACTCTTGCACTAGAATTAATATGATTTTGGAATGGATTTGGCATTCATTTATTCTTGCACTAGACTTAACATGATTTTGGTCTCGGTTTGCATTTGTTAAGTAAGAAGAGACTGCAATCTGGCTTGGGTTATCCATTCTTTAACTATCGCACTACAATTAACATGATTAATGGATTGGGTTTGCAATTGTTACATGAGAAGTGACAGTGCAATAAGTGCTTATAGCCCAAAAGCAAGCACATTTTAATTGATTCCTAATCCATTACTGCAAGATGGCGATTGGCTTCGAGAGAAAACTGTATGACATGGCTTACCCAACTTTCAAAAGTGTGTCGCAACCAGGAAATGCTTCACCATTGCTTGCACAGAGACTTAAAATAGTCATTGCCAACTGCAAATGAGAAAAACAAACACACCATACATTTCCAGAAGAAAAAAAACTCAACGCTAATTCAGTTTGAAATAGACGCAGAAAGCTACGATCTTAAGTTTGGGAAACCACAATGCTAGTTGCCAACAGATTGCCTACTATTAATTGAAACAAGAACTTCTATCTTCTAGTATGGTGCTCTAATATTTATGGACCCAGCAGAGAAAATGTAGGGAAGAGCTTGAGAAATTGCACCTGTTCGAAGGTGGTTTCACCCATCCCTGTTTTGTAAAGCTCATGTACCATAGCTGTCAAGAAGATTTTACTTAACTTTGAACAACTTTTCATTACCTGGAAAAGAAGGCAATACCATTATATTTAAATAAGCAACAACCATTCAGTTTTATTACTCCAGCAGTTAATAAAAAATGCAACTAACAAAAGGATATAGTATTCAGAACTTTATAATCCTTTCATACACAATGAGTGTCAACGAGACTGTTCCTCTTTTCTCATGGCATGACTTCCTGAAAAATACTATGGCTTTCTCATTCATGTGACATAAAAGAGACATACATCTGTACTTAAAACTGGCATTGGGTTTGAAAGCACTGAAACCAAGGACTATCATCAGAATGTATGCATGTCATTTTTAACTCACTTGAATATGAGGTGCCTGGAACATTTCCTGAATAGCTGCTTCAACCTCAGCCATACCTACACGAGTTTTGCCTGGGGAAATGAGATGTAGGTTCAATTATTGAGTGCACAAAACTACCAACTTAGGAGTACCAATGAATTGAATACTTAAACTAGGCTAAGAATGATGAGAATCCCATATGAGTGAACATTATATAAATGACTATATGAGCATAATAAACTATGTAAGAGTTAGCATTATGATTCCAGGGTTAACAGGAATAAATAGTCAATTAGGCTGAGGTCACTCTGGAAGTCAACTAAGGACCAAACAATTCAGCCATACATTAAAACCAAGTTACTATCATATGAAGAATCACACCGTTGGACCTCGGTGCCTTTTCTGTTTCAATATGCGAAAACAAATGCCATAAGCTAAAGAGTCCTCACCTGCAGTAGAAGATGACTCTGTAACTGATATTAATCTCTTAATACGATAATCTGCAATCTCTGCCGCACGCCTACATATCTCCAGAGCCCGACGTGCGTCTCCTGATATAGCAGCTACCTGAATGGATGTACAAAATTAGCAAGTAAACTATTCCTCGTTTTTAGATGAAGTCAAATTTTTCAGAGTGAATTGAAGCAAGATTGACCTTTCTTGAGGCAAATTCTATAGCTTGCCTTTCAAATGCATCAATTCCATTGAGACGACTTGAAATGATTTCTTGAAGCTGTTGATAGTTATAAGGTCCAAAACAAAGCCTTTGAATACCCATACGGCTAGAAATACGAGGAAGCAACTTCTCTGGAAGATCCATAGTATTTGCGATTCCTGAATATACATTTATAGCAGACAAATGAACATGTTATCATCATCTTTATAGCATTTGCTAAAACTGTATACTATAAGCCTTATGAAGGATGATACAGCACCTATCACAATTAATTTGGAACGTGGTTTAGTTGGCCAATCAAGAATGTTGTATAGAACCTGCAATAAGAAGAATCATGCATATGTTAATTTCTAAGCTTTTGCGAAGGTAAAAACATGACTGTATAATAATTAGAGAGCAAGGAGTTTCAGCCAAGCTATTAGTGGCTGAGACTCAAACAAGACAAAAAAAAATAGATCCTGGCAGGCGCTCCGCTCCCACAAATTCATAGGGGTGGGTGTGAGTGTTAGTTCATGAGGTGGCATTACCTCATTGGCATGGCTGGTCTCAGCCACTAAAAATTTGACTGATATTCTTTTTTCTCTAACAATTATTAGTTTTCCTGTCTCAAGATAAATAAGTTACCAATTGATTTCTGGTTACAAGAAGATCCAGTTCGTCAATAAGCAGAATACAAGGGCGGTCATCCTCTTTGCCAACTATCTTTCCATCTGAAAATCTCTCATTTAGCAAATGAAGAGCCTTTTTCCAGCCAACTCTATGTCCACTTAGTGCTTCATATATAACCTGTAAAAATAATGCGGCTATTAGAGGATGACTGGAGGCCAGTGATGCAATTATATCAAATCAGCTCATTGACATCTGTACTCTATAAATATTCTCGGGTGACGCCAATTTTAGACCATTTATCTCCACAAAACAGTAGGGTCTTATGCTTCCTGCATCAACTTCAGACCTCAGATTCTTCAACACTGAAAGTACACTCATGGTCTGCAGTTTCAGGGGTAACCAGATTAGATTAGCTTACATGGAAAGAAAACCACTCTGCCATTCTAAAAATTACAAGCATGCATATTTTACCTTGCCAGTTCCTGGAACACCATGAATATACAAGCAACGACCCAGACATTGATCATAGCAGATGGCACTTTTTATGAATGCAGTGATCTCCTCCATTTCTCTGCATAGCGCAGTTGTCCTTGATTAGAAGCTAGTTGACATGGAAAGAAAAAATAAACATCATGGTCCACATACTTGTTCCTACAAGGTTGAGACTTTGGCAATGTTGCCAACAGAAGAGTTGCTTTTGCTTTTTCTAGTTCAGTCTGCTTGTGGCATCTTACATGCTCCGGGATTTTCTTTGCTCCTATCTTTCGAATTCCAAAGAAACACCCCTTCTGTGAGTTCTGTATTATTTACGTAAATAAGAACCTTATTTAGTTTGATGATCAACATGATGAAAGCAACATATATGCAGTAAAATTAAAAGGCATCCATACTGCAGCCAACTGGTGACCCGTAGATGGCCGGCATTGAAAACTATTCACATTCTCCTCCTCATATTCCATGTCTTCATCAGTATCAGAGACCACATCATTGCAAAAGTTCCAGTCTTTATCACTATCAGCTTCTTGCCCACCCTAAGGGGAAAAAAACCCTAATATATTCGAATAAAATGTTAAATATGAAACATGTAGACAGTGATTCAACTTCCTGAATTGTGCTTACCTCTTCCCCATCATCAACCTCAGCAATACACTTGAAACTGTGCCAATGTACATCATACTCATACTCGCATATAAAAACATCATCCCCTTCATTGTTGGCCTTGGCATACTCTTTAGGGTTCAAGACATGGCACTGCCTACTAATGGATTCCATCTGTGGCAATAACAAATTAAATATAAGAAGTGAAACTTGGTATCTAAATGTCTAACACTTCCGGTTTATTCTGTCTCAGCATATGGCTCCAAATTAACTTAGAGGGAAATCATATCAGGTAAAACATATGTGTATACTAGCATTTAGTTCATCAGTAAACACTACTCAACAGAAGATAGCATTGTATCACCTCAATGTCAGCAAAATCATTTGTTAGATAAAGCTCCCTTCTCAAATTATGTGATTGTCTTCCAGCAGCAGTCTCTTCGGGTATTATGTACCAACGTCCTCTAAACCAATAGGTTCCATCTACTTCTTTCCATATACTGCGTATCACCAACCAACAAATTTCTGTTGCACACACAAATTCACACACAACAAATTGGTCATTCAATTTAGTGAAAAAGTGTAGAACCTCTCAATATGGACAGCCCACAAATCACTTGAAAGAAGCTTCTCCTTGAGTGTTCTGACTTGCTTCTTCCCTTTTGGAGGCTTTGGAAGTTGAAGCTCTTTACCCATTTTGCGTGCCTCGCAATATGGACAAATCCAATTGCCTTCGGGAACTCCCTTGAGCGGAGGCTTCACACATTTCAAATGAAACCCACCTAAACAATCATCACACTCTATCATCACAGCCTTCCCAGATTTGAAGCACACCTTACACTCTTCAACGTCCACAGTCTCATCATCGGAACTCACATCCTCCCTCCTCTTGACATACACATCATCCCCAACCTCGAATTCACCCCCATCATACATCACCTTCCTATAATACACCCTTTTCTTCTTCTTTGTCACCACATCGCCCATCTTCTCCCTTCTTGCATTCCTCGAGTCGAGGCCATAGATCTCGAGACCATCTCCTTATTAGAGATGGCAAGTCGGGCATAGGTTAAGGCCTGCTGGAGAAATTTAATAAAAAAAACAAATACGGAGTAGTTGCTAACAATTATGCAATTTTTCTGTATGATGAGAAAAGTATAGGAAGTGACATATAGCTAGTTTCACCAAACAATTGATAGATACTGATTGTATCACCAACAAGATATATAAATAATAAACATGTGGTGGCATTTGCTAAGCAGCAAGCATATCAACTCACCAGAAAATTCAGAATCAATTAATCAAACAGATGAAACAACAACAAATGAAGTTCACCAAATGAGGCCGAGGCGCTGAGCTTTCTGTTGTTGACAAAGAGAAGAAGGCCGCCGGGAGACCGGGCTGACGTTGCGGGCATTCACTTGCTGTAAAGAAAAAAACCTAGCCTTCGGTGCAATGTTTTGAAAACCGGTCTGGTTATATACAACCCTGATTACTCAGCCAAATTCGGTCATTGTAATTACAACCCAAACATAGTTGGGCTTTTCACAAAATAAGAGAAGTTTTTGGCCCATAAAAATAAAAATAGCCCACATGCAAATTAAATAAGGGTTAAAGGGGGTTTTTGGTACCCAAACTTAGGCGCGAAATCAAATCTGATATATAATCTTTTATTTCACAAGATCTGGTATCCAAAGTTTCATTTTGTACCAAATTTAGCACCCGCCGTTAGTGCCGAGTGACGGAACCGTTAAT
>JAYMTI010000095.1:0-16422 GCA_036897505.1 Pelargonium transvaalense | reverse complement strand
GAAACTCTAAAATGACACTTATTTTGAAACAAAAGTTGGACTTTAAAATGACACTTATTTTGAAACAAAAGTTTGAGTCTAAAACGACACTTATTTTGTATGCATCTGGATTATATTCAGTTACCTTGTGATGAAATGTTTTCTGCAGTGAGATTGAGCATAATGGATGCAGACTGTTTCGTGATATACCTTCTGGGACAAATTCAGGATTTAAGGTTTGTACCTCTTAACATATATAGAATTTTTTTTCAATATATAGAGATGTCAAATCAAATTCAAATGGAAAACTCTTTGAATTTATAAAGTTGATCCTGTTTGTTATTTTTCTGCTGGAGTATAACTGGGATATTTCTACAGTTTAAATGGTACCTAGTCTTCTTTCCTTTTTCCTCCATCATTTCCTAATCCTGCTTACCGGTACACTTGCAAAATGTGTTTAAAAATGTAGTATTTTCATGATCTATTTTGTGCTCTAACATTTTTAATGCATGAAACTTTTTTCAAATTAATCAGACATAGATATTGTGTTTAGTGGCAGTTTGAAATGGTTATCTTAGTTCTCTCATACTAAACCTGCCTGGAAATTCTGTATTCAGATCCATGCATTGCAGGATTTTGATTAAGAGGCAAACTATGAAACTACTAGTATAATTGCCATCTTTAGAGCTTTTTGAATTCTAGTATAGTGATATAAAGCTGATTATACAGTGGCTTTGTGCTTCATTTACTTTACAACCTTATATGGTCTTATAACTTAAATTCTAACCTCGTGTGAGTTAATGAGTTACAGGTGGTTCGATATCATTCGCTTGTTATAGATGCGAAATCACTCCCAAAGGAGCTCATACCTATAGCATGGACCTCTTCCACTGATGTGCTATCTAATCTTGGCAGCCAGAAGTTTGATGTTGCCTCAGATGCTTATCAGGGTCGAATTGAGCAGAAAATCCCTTTTGATTATGGAAGGTCATGGCCTTTCCGTCATACTGATGAAATGAGAAGTCGAAGAGTTCTCATGGGCATCATGCATTCTACCAGGCCTCACTACGGTGTGCAGGTGTGTTGCTTGAGTATTGTTTTTGTATTAACTTATCTTCTCTTCGTAGCATGCTGCATTTCTTAATTTCTTTCAACCTTTAGTTTCATCCAGAGAGCATTGCAACTTGTCATGGGAGACAAATTTTCAAGAACTTCAGAGAGGTGACAAAAGATTATTGGCTGAGGTCAAGATCATCATTTATCAATGGCAGAAATGATTATTATGCAGGTAAACTGAAGTCTCTTAAGGGTCATCTGCTCACCCTTGTTCACTTAACGCGCTTTATATCTGTTTTTCATCTTTCTGTGTACCCAAAAAGTATGACAGCTGGCATAGCTATATCTGTTCTAGTTGGATGCGTAATGTATAGCCTGCTATTTTCTCTGAGAGGTAAACTTTTTTTTTTAGCACCTATGCAGGTGCCTTTTGCTAGTCAACAACTTGGAGATGCCAGAAGTATGCAGTTGATAAACAATGCAGATAGCCCTCCATTTGGTGTAGCTTGTGGAAGTGAGCAATTGGTGTGCAATGAGGATGATACAAACCGTTTTGGAATCTCAAATGTGATGAATTTTCCCAATAAACACAGTGGTATTAAGGTTCTAAAGTTGGAATGGAGGAAGTTTGATCACTTGGCTGCTCAAGTTGGTGGAGCAAGAAATATATTTTGTGAACTGGTCGGAGATAACAAGGCTGAGAATACCTTTTGGTTGGACAGTTCATCAACAGAAAAGGTTTCGTTTACTAAATAGTCTATGTTTTTGCTTTCTTGTTCCTATTTGTGTTCTTTGTGTGTTTCTTCATGGTGGCAATTGATTACAAATTAAATATGGCGAGTCATTTACTAATACTCTCTAGTCCACAAGAAAACAAGTATAACATCTATCAATTTTGAAATGTACCGAGGTTGTTCCTGTTTCACTGTTTGTGTTGTAATATTTGTTTCTCTGTGCCTTCATTATTTTTTATGGAGCTTTTCTTCTTTCTAGTAACATTTTTGTTACTTCAATGTTTAGAAAAGAGCACGCTTTTCGTTTATGGGGGGTAAAGGTGGATCTCTTTGGAAGCAAGTGACATTTAGACTGTCAGATCAGAGGTTTGAATTAGCTAACCTTTTCTCCATGCATTTATTTTTGTTTATAACAAATACTAATATTTGACTCGCTTTCCTTTTGAGCCTTTCCAAATTGTTTCTTCCAATTGTCTTGTTCAACAAATTAGTATAATGTGAAATTTTATTATATGATTTTCTACTTTTCTTGGAGAAACAGCAGTAGGGAGCGCATCACTGCATCTGTTGTAGGGTTCTGTTACTTCACCAGAAATATAATACTTTCATTTATTTATTTATTTTAGAAATGGAGGTGATCTATCCATCGAAAATGCTGAAGGTACTACCAGGAACACTTTTTTGGAAGAAGGTTTCTTTGATTTTTTGAACAAGGTATTCGATGTATTTTCCCCCTCATAATTGTATCATTCATTTACACTAGCATTTATGACTTCCCGCTTTGTTTAAAATAAAACTTTACTAAAAGAGTGGTGTGGGAAGGTACCTCAATTTCCATGAAACAAATCTTTGCAATGGTCAGACTTGTATCACATTAGCATCATTTGTTCATTCTGTACGATACTGTCTATTGAACTTTTGAGATGTTACAGACCAAGTAATACTTTGTTGTTGTTGGATCTCTTTGGTAGGAGCTTCAATCATTTCATTATGAAGAAGAAGATTTTAAAGGACTACCATTTGACTTTTATGGTGGATACATTGGTTACATCGGGTATGTGATTAGGTTGTGTAATGTTGGTTCTATAGCTTTAGCCAATGAAAAACTGCACTTCAGGTTATATATAAGAATTTTGAAAAAGAAAAACTGAATTGATGAGGTTTCAATTCCCTCTAGGAATCCAATTTTGTTTCACTACATTTTGCGTGCCTACAAAAGCCTAATTATCTTTGGTGATTGCAAATTCATCATTTCTGTTCTTAATAAGTTTACGAATTTATGTGACAAGCAGTTCATCTTCTAATTAAGGGCACATGACATGAGATGCTATTTTCATAGGTGGGCTTATGTTGATTTTTTCTTGGGATTCAGGTATAGCCTTAAAGTTGAATGTGGTTCAGTGTCAAATCGTTTCAGTTCCAGGACACCAGATGCTTGCCTTTTCTTTGCTGATAACATGGTAGTCATTGATCATCGTAATGATGATGTTTATGTGATGTCTGTACATGAAAGACACACGACCACTCCTTGGTTGGATGACATGGAACAGAGGCTTCTCGGCTTAAAAACCTCAGTCACTAAGAAATTAGAGAAGCAAACTCCACAGCCTGAAATGTTTAACCCGTGTGCAGTTGGTTTTCTTGCTGAGAAATCTAAAGAGGAGTACATGACAGATGTAAAGAAATGTCTAGAGTACATTAAAGATGGGGAAAGCTATGAATTGTGTCTGACTACTCAGATCAGGAAAAGAGTTGAGGAGGTAGATTCTCTAGCACTCTACCTTCACCTCCGAGAAGAAAATCCCGCACCATATGCTGCGTGGCTTAATTTTTCAAAAGAAAAGCTAAGCATCTGCTCTTCTTCCCCCGAGAGATTTCTGCGGCTCGATAGAAATGGTGTTATGGAAGCAAAGCCTATAAAGGGCACCATTCTGCGTGGTGCTACTAAGGAAGAAGATGAACAACTCAAATTAAAACTGCAATATAGGTAACATGAATCTCACTTGTTTAAATAATCTTTCAAACTACACGGTACTTTATGCCTTTTATATGAAGTAATGTGAATTTACATATAGTTTCTGTTTGGATAGATAAAGAGAATTATTAACATGTATTATCTACCTAAAATCGATAGCCTAGCGCGTACGATTCCTGCTATTGTGAGGCCTGGGGTAAATATATGCCTATATGGAACTTCTCTTCTGCTTTTGCAGAGAAGCTGTTTCTTTTATCTGAATCTGTGACCTCAATGCCATAAGGCAGCAACCTTACCGTTGTATTAGGCTCACCCTCTATGCATTACCTACCCTTGTGGCTGAATCTGTGAACCGTAGTAGATGATTTATCCATCTAGATTCTTAACCATAAACTAGTTGTATCTTAAAAATCTATTTTCATTATTGAATAGTGGAGTTGCATGGAAAATGACTCACTTGCCCTCGAAGCTGTATAAAAAAGTGGAATTGAAAGACATAGTTCGCTAATGACATAGGCTGATTTGCGAAACTTCACAGGTTGTGGTGAGTGTTACGTGCTTATGCATGATTGCTAGCTGCTGGACCAATTTAAAATTTGGAGCTGTGACAAATTGAATGTTTTAGTTTGATAGAAACATCACTATCGAGTTTATTTATAACACTTAACTTCATAGATACTGTTCTCCAATTTTCAGTTACTATACTGGTTATTGACTTTTTTTTTAACACGCATTCTCTGGTTCAGAACATAAGTGTGTCAGTGTTCTCCTATTTCTTCTACGGCACATTTTGAATCTCTCCTAACTGATTATCCTCCATCTTAACAGTGAAAAGGATCAGGCTGAAAATCTGATGATTGTGGATCTTCTAAGGAACGTCCTGGGTCGCGTATGCGAGCCTGGATCGGTTCACGTGCCCCGTCTTATGGATGTGGAGTCATATGCAACTGTCCACACCATGGTAAGTACAATTCGCGGGCAAAAGAGGCCAAACATAAGTGCAGTTGATTGTGTGAGAGCAGCATTTCCAGGTGGTTCCATGACAGGAGCTCCAAAGCTGAGATCAATGGACATTCTGGACTCTCTTGAAAGTTGCTCTCGAGGTATCTACTCAGGCTCCATAGGGTTTTTCTCGTATAATCAAACATTTGATCTAAACATTGTCATAAGAACCGTTGTGATACACGAGGGGGAAGCTTCGATAGGTGCGGGAGGGGCCATTATTGCTCTATCAAATCCGGAAGATGAGTACGAAGAAATGATTTTGAAAACACGAGCTCCAGCAAAGGCCATAGTGGATTTTCAATAGGGTTTTGGCAATATAGTTGAACGTTCCATGTCGTGTTTCTATGCAACCAATGTAGCAAGTAGGGTCGGTTTGTGGCTTGTAATTTCGTGTTCAAACAATAGAAAAGGTGATCAAGTAGAAGTTGTGAAATGGTTGAATTATGGTTGAAATGGTAGAAAATTACTTTGAAAATTAGAAAATTTCTACAATAATCTTTAGTTCTCATTAGGGTTTGATGGTTTGGTTAGTTCCTATCTAATGGTTTTGCTTTTTTGGTTCCTCGTACTGACAATTTTTTTAATTTCTTTCTAATCAATTGGAATTAATAACTAACCTAGATGCAAGTAAAATTTGTCATATTGTCATTTTTATCGTATCTTACGTTGCACCAATATTGACACACAGTTGAGACACAATCCGTTACTTAAAAAAAAAAATTCCAACATGATATGTTACGGCATCAATTATTTCAATAAAAAACATCAATTATTTCAATAAAAAAAAATCGTGCATATTTATATATTTTTTTTGAAGGGATGCATATTTATAAATTTTAATTGCATAGAAATTAAATTTTATATTATATCAAATTAAAACTGACATCTTATCAGCAAACAAGTATACTTTAACACAAGTAAATGAAGTAATCAAATAAATTAAACTCATTAATACAAGTTCAAATAAAACTCGTAAACCATGTTGATGAGCATCTTTTAACTAGCTTAACTTCAGCACACTAAAGTGTTGTCGTCTTGTCCACGTGTTATTGTACTTGTCTTGAAAATGTTACAAGTCTACACATTTGGGGACGAAGCTAGAGGTTCGAGCCCTTGAGGGCAGAGTTGGAGGATTGGATGATTTTTAGAGCTCTCGAATGCCCTTCAAGCATCGCAAGGAGGAGTGGAGCTCCTAAGAGTCTCTAACGTTTTGGGTAGTGTTTATCTTACAAGTAGAACGAGACACCATGATGGCAACTTAGTGAGACGTGAAGCCTTGGGGTAAGCCAACAAGGTGGGGGAGCCTTGGTTTACAGGAGCTAATTGAGTCGGTGGTTCATGGAAGAAGACACACATAATTTTAATTCAATGTTTTATAAGCGTTGCTTTTATGGGATCGACCCTTAGGGGAATGAAGATGGCTTGTTGAGTGAGCTTGCACAATACAAAAGCTAAGGGGAGTCGGGCTCCCAACGTTGGCCCTAGAGGAAGCTAGGTTTCAGTGCACGCACATTTTTTGTGTGTGACCGTTGCCCAATTTTCTTCACTTTTTTTTATTCAAATTTTGTTTCTTTTGAATAAGATTTTCCCAACTCGTGCACTTTTCGGGTGACGGAAAATGAAACTTATTGTTCTCAAGCAATGCGTCTCGACAATCTATGGAGATTGAACATGCAGTATTCAACACATGTGCTTCTACGTGATATGTTGTTTGGTTTTGAGCTGTCCAACCTATGCACCTCGATGGGGTATGACGATTACCAGTCTTGTCCAACTCATGGGTCTCTACAGGCTATGACGATTGTGCTTAAGGGTGTCCAAATCACGCGCCTCAATGAGCTATGGAAATCGTCCTTCTCATGAAAGGTTGACCCATGCTTTCGAGAGCATGAAAATCAAACCTTCTCGGCTGATGTTGACTCATGCCTTCATGGGCGCTGCAGTTAAACCTTCATTAGAGAAGCTGATATATTTTGTGGGCATGATGATCGACTTTCCTTGAAAAAGATGATCCACATCTTTGCGGGAAGCAGTCACCCTTTAATGGTGAAGTCAAACCACACATTTGTGCGCATGGAGATCAACTTTCTTAAACGAAGTTGATCTATGCTTTCGTGAGCATGGAGATTATCCTTCATTGAGGAAGTCGGTACATGTCTTTGCAGTCATGAAGATGGATTGGTTTTCAATTTTGAATTTGAACCATGCCTTCGTGGGCATGACAAGTGACCTTTCCAATAAAAGTTTATCCATACCTCTGTAGACACGACAATTATTCTTTCGTGGTGTATTTTACTCATGTCTTCATAGGCGTGGTGATCAACCTTCTTGGATGAAGTTGATCTATATTTTTGTGGGCATGACGACTACCATTAATCAGCAAAGTCAATTCATGCCTTCGTAGGAATGTCGATAAGCCTTTAATGACAAAAGCAACATATGTCTTCATGGGCATGACAATTGGCCTTACTTGAAAAGGTTGATCCAAGACTTCGTAGGAACAACAATCACCCTTTCATTGTGAAGTTGACCCATGCCTTCGTGGACATGACAATCAACCTTCCCTGAAAAAGATAATTCACTCATTCGTGGGCATGTGGATCAGTCTTCCCTAAAAAAGATGATCCACACCTTCGTGGGTATAGTGATCATCCTTTAATGGCAATGTCGACCTATGCCTTTGTGGACATGGTGATGGCCTTATCAGGAAAAGTTTATTCATGTCTTTATGGGCATGGAGATCACCATTCATTGACAAATTAGATTCATGCCTTCGTGAGCATGACGATCGAACTTCAATGGCGAAGTCGACCTGTGTCTTTGTGGGCATTGTGATGGCCTTCACGAGAAAAATTGATTCATGCCTTTGTAGACATGGAGATCATCATTCGTTGAAAAATTAGATATATGCCTTCGTGGGCATGACGATCGAACTTCAATGGCGAAGTCGACCTGTGTCTTTGTGGGCATGTAGATAGAACTTTTATGAAAAAGTTGATCCATGCCTTCGAGGGCATGACAATCATTTTTCTGTGGAAACCCATGCTTTCATGGACATAGTTATTGTGGTTCTAAGGTTAAGTTGATCTATGTTTTCGTAGGCATGGCAATCGCCCTTTCATTGGTGTAGTTGATCCATGTCTTTATGTGTATGGTGTTCGACCTTCAATGACACGTCGACTCGTAGTTTCGAGGTCATGGAGATCAATATTCCCTGGTGAGGTTTATCCATGTCTTCGTATACATTACGATCATCCTTCTGTGAAAAAGTCAACTCATAATTTTGTGGGCATAACGATCAACCTTTCATGGCGAAGATGATACAAGCCTTCGTGGGCATGACGAACACCCTTCCCAGGTGAAGTTGATATATGCCTTCATGGGCATGGTTACCATCCTTTATTGTCGACTTTGATCAATGCCTTTGTGAGCATGATGATTGACCTTCAGTAGCAAAGTCGACCCATGCTTTCATGGGAACAATGATCAACCTTTCATCACGAATTTGATTCATGCTTTCATGTGTATGAAAATTATTCTTCCATGCTGATGTCAACTCATGCTTTCGCAGGCGTGACGATTAACCTTCCTCGACGAAGATGACCCACGCCTTCGTGGGAATGATGATCATCCTTCATTATATAATATAAGAGTTAATAAATAAATTAGTTCCATTTGTTTGTGAACTTTTACTTGAAAAGTTTCTTAAAAGATATCTTCATTCAGAGTACATCTTTTCCATGCTATTTGAACATCTTACTTGGTCATATCGGTTTTGAGTTGTCCATCTTTGGGGACAAACTTTTCTTTCTATTCGAACATCTTCTCGTGGGTTCTCTTCTTCCCAAGGCATTTGGAGCTTACCTTGAATTTTTCAAACTCCTCATTCTCCAGCTTTATCTCCACAAACCTTTTAAATTAGTGATAATCCTCGATGTCGTTCCCTTGGTATTTATGCACCTTGCACCATAAGTTCACGTTGTCACCTTTTTTCACTTTTCATGTGCCAACTCGGTGGGGTGGAGAAATCCGTTCATTGAAGGGCTTATGTGAGCACTTCCTCATATGCTGTGTTGAATGGTGTGTATTCGAATGTCTCTCTTACTATTTTTTGCCTTTTCACATAAAGAATATTGCCCCTTCTTGGCATTATTCCAACGCCAGTGACGCGTTTGGCTCTTTCTAACATCTTATCGAGCCCAATGTGATTGTAGACCATTCTCAACATCTCTTTCTAATTTTTTGATTTCTCAGTGACCATTTTTCTATGGATGAGAGGGGAGAGTACTAGTCCACCCAGGAAGGGCGTTGTGACCGTTTCATCGGTGACGAAGTCACACTCGTGCACAACTTTCTTGAATCACTCCACAAATTTGGAGAATGATTCCCTACTTCTTTGCTTTAGATGGACGAGCTGAGTTTGATGCTTAATGGTCTTCCCAACGGTAGAAAAATGTTTGAGGTGTTCATCCGTTTTCGAAAAATGTTCTAGAGACACAAACGTTTTAAATGACTAGTTTATAGTGTTATCTACAATTTCCTCTTAAATTTATGAGACCAAGAAGTCACAACCAAATTATTAGTGAATGTTACTCAGTCAAGACATAATAAATGAATTCAAGCAGATGCCTACAAATCAAATGAGACATGACCGAATCTTAGGCACTAATGTTTTTAGCATTTTATTTTTTCCTCCTCTAAACTAATGTAACATTGTCCTAATAAGTGGTGAATAAAATATAAGAAAAAAAAAGAGGTTGGTACAGATTTTGATGAACAGGAGAGGTTAAGGTGGTAGGTGAACGCTCAATAAGCCCACCAACTCCCCAATCGATCGATCGATCGATCGATCATTTCATCGAACACCTTCTCTTCTATTCAATCTTCCCATTTCATTTCTCCCCTCCATCGTCAATGGCGTCTTCTCTCTCCACCAGGCCCTTTCTCGCTTCTCCGGTACCCGACGCCTTTTCTTCTCTCCCTGCCGATCTCCACAAACTCTCCTCTCGCTCCCTCCAAATCTGGATCCGTCCGCGTACTCCCAGGAAGCTCCGTCAGTCTCTTCTTCTGTTTCTCCAAATTTCATATATTTTAATGCCGTTTATATGTTTCATTACACGCAACATGATGTGAACAATGTCAATTCGAAAAAGAAGAAGAAAAAGAACCGAAGTTGGTAGCAGAATATGTGTTTATATGAGGCTCCTAAGACCTTAACCTTACAATTATTTATTTTTTTTATTTTTTTGTGGAATATGTTTCTAGAGCTTAGAGTTTATCAGACTAGATTCAATTACTTAGAATTCAATGTGAGGTGATTTTAATTTGCTGGTAAATGTTACAACCTGACACTAATTTCCCTGATGAATGTGCTATTTACTCTCTTTTTCCCCTGTAGCTTGTAGTTTCCTTAGGAGAAGGTGTAGTATTTTCTTGATAATTGTTAATCGGCCACTAAGTTGCTGTTAAGCACAAGTTTTCTATGGGAATATCCATGCAAGTTTTGTGGGAATTGGAATCATTATGTTTCAGGCATGTGAAAGGTTTTAAATTTTGATATATTGTGTGATTAATAACAGAGATACAGGCAGCCGGTAGTACATTTGGTAACTACTTTCGTGTTACGACATATGGAGAATCTCATGGAGGGGGTGTTGGTTGTGTGATTGATGGATGCCCTCCACGAATTCCACTCTCAGAAGCTGACTTGCAACTAGACCTTGATAGAAGGTATTTGATATTGATGAGTTGATTTTTCTAACGGATGGGAATGGATGTTGTGTATTGTCAAGGTACCATATGTGTGATACGTGATCATTGCGTGTTCAAATGAACAGCAATTGTTGGGACTACAATCTGTTCTTTATTAGCAGGCATTTAGCCAATTACCTCCGCTTCTTCGTGCTAGTTATGAATGTATCACTGTCATGTATTAATATTGATTTAAGCTTTCTTTTGATGTAAAATTTCTTCATTTGTCTTGTCTCAGGAGGCCAGGTCAGAGCCGTATCACTACCCCTAGAAAAGAGACTGATACCTGCCGAATCTATTCAGGAGTTGATGGAGGTTGGGACCTTATTTAAGATATCATTTGATATATATATTTTTTTTTTCTTTTTCTTTTCAGCTAAAAAAATTGTTGCTCGAATTTCTGATGCATTGAAATATTGCATATGTACTGCAGGAGTGACTACTGGAACACCCATCCATGTAATGGTGCCCAATACTGATCAGAGAGGACTTGTAAGTAATTAATGCAAGAGTCTCACATGATATTGGGTCCAAACAGGGAAAAAAAATAGAAATATGGATTTGTTACAGTATGAGAACAATTGCATTGTAGCTATGCTTGTTAAAAGGTTTATTTATCATCCCATTTTATTTTCAGGATTACAGTGAAATGTCAGTAGCTTATAGGCCGTCTCATGCAGATGCAACGTATGACATGAAGTATGGTGCCAGATCCGTGCAGGTAGCATCTTCTATCATGATCACATTATAATACTGAAATTTCAAGAAATGCAGATTTTTCTTGACTAAGTTTAGCTTAACTCATTTTCTAATTGAAGGGTGGTGGGAGATCTTCAGCACGAGAAACAATTGGAAGAGTTGCAGCTGGAGCTATTGCTAAGAAAATCCTCAGAGCATTTGCAGGAACTGAGGTGTGTTCGTTTTGTTGCAAGTTGGGAGTTGAATTTTCTGTCGACCCTTTCTTTTTTGGTTTGTTTAACCATTATAAAGGATTGAGGGTGTTTTGTAGATTCATTTTATTTCTGCAACTGTCACCCATTTTATTGGTCATGATTATGAGTATATACCCTTCAATATGTTAAACCATTGAAAAAAACCATGTATGTAATAGAAAATTATTTGATGTGATAGGCTCACATGACTTATCCAGTGTTATGTTTACAGGTTCTTGCTTATGTCTCTCAAGTTCACAAGGTTATACTGCCAGAGGGTGTTGTTGATCATGACACTTTGACAATGGATCAGGTACAATGTCGATATTTAAGGGGATTTTGGTAGCCAATAGACAGAATCCTATCAGTTTCCATGTATGAATAGTACATGCATAGACTAATATGTACAGTGACGCTTATTGCCTTGCGGATAGTTGTCCATATTATTGGTTTCTGTATGTCTCTTTGCTGAGTCTCTGAATTACATCTTGGTTGGCTATTCCATTTGTAGATTGAGAGTAACATTGTCAGGTGCCCAGATCCTGAATATGCTGAGAAACTGATTGCTGCCATTGATGCTGTCCGGGTGAGAGGTGATTCTGTTGGTGGTGTTGTCACATGCATTGCAAGGAATGTCCCACGTGTAAGAACACTCTCTCCTGTGTGTTTGTGCATAAGCACTTGCATGTTCACCTTTGTGCGTGAATGTGTGAACTATTCAATATCTGAAATTCTAGATGTCAACTTTTCTGTTCTTGAACTCCGTAAGAATGGTTCACAAATCTTTAACTCTTGGATGTACTTAAAGTTTATCTTGTGTGACAGGGGCTTGGTTCACCTGTTTTTGACAAATTAGAAGCTGAGCTGGCTAAAGCTGTTATGTCATTACCTGCAACCAAGGGCTTTGAATTTGGCAGTGGGTTTTCAGGTAAAGAGCATCTGGCTTATAATTTTACTAAATTTTGATAGGTGATAGCCAAACAATACGAAGTTGTGAGGAAATTTCCTCTTCAGTTGTGTTCTAATGACATTCTTTCAGGCACATTTCTGATGGGGAGTGAACACAATGATGAATTCTATACTGATGAACATGGAAGAGTCAGGACAAGAACAAACCGCTCTGGTGGGATACAGGTATTCACCCAATACATACCATTTTTATTTATTTAGGATCAACTGTTTAGTTATTTTCTATCATCTTGTGTGGTTTACTGAGATTGTCTGCTTTGGCTAACAGGGAGGAATATCCAATGGGGAAATTATAAACATGAGAGTAGCTTTCAAGCCAACATCTACTATTTCAGTGAGTTTTATCTTTCTCTTTCTTTCACTCTCACTCTCACATGCACACACACGTAGTCCCTTGTGAAAGCTTACGACTGGTTAGTTAAAATAAAGAGTTTGGGTCATTTTGTACTTTCTTATTGATGATTATCTGGTAAACTGTTTGCCTTATGGAGTGATAATTGAATTTGGAAGAGCTTGCAATACCATCACCTACTTATTCATGTCATGTACCATTCTTGTCCCTTCATCACACATGGTTTGTATATATCCTTTATGTAAGTCTGGCCCTGTGACACTTTTTCATATCCACACGATATAAGAATCTTATAATTAGTCGCAGTTGTGTCATTAGTGACGTTAGTTTTAGGTTATTTTCCAAATATATCCACCTGTTATAAGAATATTATAATTAGTTGCAGTTGTGTCATCAGTGACATTAATTTTAGGTTATTTTCCAAATATACTTTCAGAGCATGTCGTGTGAGTTCATTTTAGTAAGAATGAATATGGTTTTGCTATGTCTGCAGAGGAAGCAGAATACAGTTACTAGAGATAAAAAAGAGACAGAACTAATAGCCCGCGGTCGCCATGACCCCTGTGTTGTCCCACGAGGTTTGTTCCCACATAACAGATGGATTACCTTGGTTTACTTCAGATATTTTTTTGCAGTTAACAAATGCAACTTGCTATTACAAGTGATCTGCCACTGTTTGGGGGTTGTCTTCTTGTTTTGCATATGTTTGTGAAATTGATTGAAAGGAAGGTTCCCATGATAAACTGTTTGTGTTTGTTGTGATGATAATGCAGCGGTGCCAATGGTAGAAGCCATGACAGCCCTGGTGCTCGTGGACCAGCTAATGGCGCAATATGCACAATGTAACTTGTTTCCTATCAATCCAGAATTCCAAGATCCCATGGTCCCCAAGTACGAAGCAGCGAGCCTACCCCTTTGAAAGCTGACCGACCCAAGGGTTAGACTATTTCCATTCCATTATGCCCCGAATGACTCCATGTGAGTTGTGAATTTTGCTATTATCTATATGTTTGTTAATGAGTAGTTTGAATTTCCTTTTTCTTTTCCAATAATGTTCCAGCTGAAATCCATAAATTTCATGTTTAGTTATACAAGGTTGAATCTATCCGTGATTTCATCACACAACCAAATGTATGAATGTCCCTGTCTCATCAGAATTTTGTAGTTTAAGCACTCCCGAATAGTACTGTGTCATGTAGAGTTCTTCTAGAAGAAGAAAATGAGTCTTTGTGCAATACCAAGGCTATATTTGTTGCGTGAAACAGAATGGAATCAGCTTTCATGCCATAAAACATTTCTAGCTTGGTACAAAACTAGAATACTTACAGGGCAAAACTCATACATACAGTTGCTGAAGATTCGTACCCGAAGCTCCCACAACAAATGTTATTTCTCACTCTTCTTCATCTCATCTCAAAGCCTGCAAATGCGGCATTGCATCACCATCTCTCTTACAAAATTAAAAGCATTCAGCCAAAGTTTTAAACTAAAACTCACATGCCCAAATAAATAACTTCAATCCAATCAATTTTTTTGCCCAAAATACAAAAAGCAAAATTGAATTATCACAACCAAAATAACAACAAAATTATAATCCCAACAAATTTTAAATTTGAGTATTGGAACTCTAAGACTAATTTTGAATTTGAACCCAAAATACATATTCAACATAACAAAACACCTACTTAAAATGGATGTCATCTTTTCTTTGTTAGTGTATGTTGTACTCACTTCGTTTCAAAATGGGTATTCTATTTGTTTTACCTTTTTAGCTTAAAATGGATGTCATCTTTTCTTTTTAAGAGATTAGATATAACAGGAATTACCAATAAAATTCTTATAATAAATTACTTAGTGTCTCTTGAGTTTGTTAAAACACATGTCATGAGGTTTTAAAAGTAATTATACAACACTAACTAACTTCTCCTTAATTGTTCATAAAATAGAAACAATGACACTCATTTTGAGTGAAGGGAGTATTATTCAAAATTGAAGGATTAAACGAGTGACTTTTAAAATTTAGAGACCTATTTAACATTTATTCTTCAAACTTTCAAAGTAGTCATTTGTACTATAAGAGAAAGGTTCACGTGTCACAGTGGGCTTAAACAGGAGAGGAAAGGGAAGCATTTGGTATCCAACTAAATGAATACTTACTATTAAGATAAATCCGTTAAAAGGCGAGACCAAAATGTATAAACAAAACAAAACAATAACTTCACACCACAAGGAGACAGTACAGTACAGAGCAAAACCAATAGTTCAACACAAAGTTAATTAACCCAACATTCACAATTAATACAGAGAATATGAAGAAAATGTAAACTCATGGACACCATTTTGTGCAAGCCAACCATGAGGGGGACGTTCAGCTGCGAGGTACGGACCCACATCATTAAACACCATTTCACCAATGAGACTCATTGGTCATCAACCATGGGTTCACCTTGGTAAATCCAATGTTTGGCGCAAATTTCTCACTTGAAGCCATTTTCATTGATTTGCAAGTTGCAACCATTATCACGAACATGGAGAGTGTTTATGTTGATCAATTCGATGCATGGATTTGAGGCTCCGTTGGATTGCATGATAATGGAAATGTTTGGATTAAAAATATTTTATTCCTTTAGTCAATTAAACATGAGAGTGTGAATGAAAATCCGATTGTTGATTCTCATTCCCGGGCCTTAGTTTATTATCAAAATCTCTTTAAGAAAATAAATTGATCAACTATATGAGAAGAAAATGAACATAAGCTTCATCTCCCAGGGCAGTAACTGGTTATCATTAAACATGGATTAACAATTAACTGGATACATATTGATAGAATGATAGCTCTAACACCATACAAGAATTTTTGACATGTATTCGCTGAATCTACTTTTCAACACGGTCGAATAACACACTCGATACTAGAAGCCAAATGAAACAAACGAACATGGCTCCCTTCATTGGAAGAACTAAATGTGTTACTGATTTGGATTAAAAGCAAATAAAACAGAACATGAACATTAAAATAAGCTGTCCTTTCTTTTCCCATTGTGTCAGTAAATAAAAGAATATATGGAGAGGTGGAGAATAGCAAGTCAATGATGAGCACTGGAAAGAGTTTATCCCATCTTCCCCTCAGAGATGAAGATGGCATGGGGTTCCTGTATAAGAGGAGTGTGTCATGATCAAGAAATTGGCACAGGCTTTGCCACATTTGAATCATGTAAGTCAGATACTTTTGAGGGGGGCCAGTAGCGTAGCAGTGATCTGCCCAAAATGTTTTTTATAGGAAGCGGACCCCTGAAAAGAAAGATTAAAATAATCAAGAATTGCAAGAACTCTCTTGAATTTGTATAAGTTATTCTAAACCCGGTTTTGAACGCCTTTCTTTTATAACTTTATTTTTATCAACAAATGTAACAACCAAGCCTCAAATTTGAGATTCTAGGAAGTTATTGTTCTTTCTTTTATAACTATTAGTTTAAAGGGTTGATTTATAGAATTAATTAAAGGATAAAGTACCCACTGTTAGGTCCCAATGAATCAATCTAGAGGGTGAATAGATTGATTACAAAAATTAAACAAACTTGAAATTAAATGTGGAATAAAAATAATAAGCAAGAAGATTAAGGATAGAGAATAGCAAACACAACGATATATAGTGGTTCACAACTCTCC
>JAYMTI010000094.1:0-16440 GCA_036897505.1 Pelargonium transvaalense | reverse complement strand
ATACTAGGAATAGGAAACTACTAAATATTAGAAATAGGAAACTACCTAATGTTCCTAATTATACACATATCCTAACACTCCCCCTCAAGTTGGAGCATATAGGTTATATATGCCCAACTTGTTACAAATATAATCTATGCGAGGCCCTCTGAGTGATTTGGTAAAGATGTCTGCTAGCTGGTCCTTGGAGTTGACGAAACTAGTAGTAATGCAACCTGACATAATCTTCTCTCTGATGAAGTGGCAATCTATCTCAATATGCTTTGTCCTTTCATGAAATACTGGATTTGATGCAATATGTAAAGCTGCTTGATTGTCACATATTAATTTCATCTGAGATATTTCCACGAACTTCAATTCCTGAAGAAGTTGTTTTAACCAAATAAGTTCACACGTAGCTAGGGCCATAGCCCGATATTCAGCCTCTGCACTAGATCTGGCAACAACATCTTGCTTTTTACTCTTCCAGGAGATTAGGTTATTGCCAATCATTACACAATATCCGGATGTGGAACGTCTATCTGATGGGGACCCTGCCCAATCGGCATCTGAGAATCCAATGATCTGAGTATGCCCTTTGTCTTCGTATAATAGACCCTGACTTGGAGAACTTTTAATGTATCTGAGGATGCGGGTTACTGCATTCCAATGACTATCACATGGAGACTGGAGAAATTGACTTACCACACTTACTGCAAATGAGATATCTGGCCTAGTAATAGTGAGATAATTCAATTTTCCAACGAGTCGTCGATATTGTCCAGGATCAGTTAAAGGCTCCCCCTGTTCAGGAAGAAGTTTGATGTTTGGATCCATAGGGGTGTCAACCGGTCGACAATCCAACATTTTAGTTTCCTCAAGAATGTCCATCGCATACTTACGCTGAGAGATGACTATTCCTGAGTCAGATTGAGCAACTTCAATGCCTAAGAAGTACTTAAGACGTCCCAAATCTTTAGTTTGAAAATGTTTGAAAAGATGCTCTTTTAACTGACGAATTCCATCTTGATTGTCTCCCGTAATAACAATATCATCCACATAGACCACCATATATATACATTTCCCTTCTGACGAGTGATGATAAAATACAGAGTGATCAGCCTCACTGCGAATCATGCCAAATTCTTGAACAACCGAACTAAATCTTCCAAACCAAGCACGGGGTGACTGTTTGAGGCCATAAAGAGAACGCCGAAGTTTGCAAACCAAATCAGACTCCCCCTGAGCAACAAAACCAGGTGGTTGCTCCATATAGATCTCTTCTTGAAGCTCGCCATGAAGAAATGCGTTTTTGATGTCAAGTTGGTAAAGAGGCCAGTGACGTATAGCTGCAATTGCTATAAAGAGACGTACAGAAGCAATTTTGGCCACCGGGGAGAAAGTGTCTCCATAATCAAGGCCAAATATCTGAGTATAACCTTTGGCAACTAATCGGGCCTTAAGACGATCCACTTGACCATCAGCACCAACTTTAATTGTATAAACCCACCGACATCCAACAACGGATTTGTCTGGAGGAAGAGGAACTAATTCCCAAGTACCTTGAGACTCCAAAGCAGACATTTCATCAACCATTGCTTGTTGCCAACCCGGTACTGAAAGTGCCTCACTAGTGGTTCTAGGAATAGAAATAGTGGACAAAGAACACACAAAAGCATAGTATGATGGAGACAAACGATGATAACTAAGACAAGAATAACGAGGAAGAGGATTTCGGGTAGATCGGTTACCTATTCGAACCGCAATGGGTAAATCCTCAACTGGGGGCAGATCCACGACAGGTGGAGATGCTGGAGGAGGAAGTGAGTCAATGGGAGTTGTATTAATACCTGCAGAAGAAGAAGAACGAGGACGACGACTATAGACTCGTAAAGGAGCAGGGCTAGACTCCAAAGTGGGCACAGTAATATAAGGAATAGGCAGGACATCACAAACAATAGTACTATTGTGATCAGAAGATGAAAAATAAGGTGATGACTCAAAAAATGTAACGTCAGGGGAGACATAATATCGTCCAGTGATAGGGGAATAACATTTATACCCTTTTTGCAATCGGGAGTATCCCAAGAAGATGCATTTGATTGATCTGGCTGAGAATTTGTCTCTCCCTGGTGTCTTGTCATGAACAAAGCAAGTACACCCAAAGGTGCGAGGAGGGAGAGAATATGTGTCAAGAGTTGGAAAGATAATGGAATAAGGGATTTCATGATTCAAAACAGATGAAGGCATACGATTAATCAAATAACAAGCAGTAAGAACAGCATCAGCCCAAAAACGGAGTGGAACCCGATTATGGAGAATGAGAGTGCGAGCAGTCTCAATCAAATGACGATTTTTGCGTTCCGCAATACCGTTTTGTTGGGGGGTGTCTGTGCATGAAGACTGATGAAGAATACCATGAGAACTCATAAATTCATTATAAGGAGCAGAAAAGTATTCTTTTGCATTGTCACTACGTAAAATTCGTATGCAAACATTGAATTGATTTTGAATTTCAGCACAAAATTCTTTAAAGATAGAATATAACTCAGAACGTTGTTTCATTAAGAAAAGCCAAGTGCATCGAGAATAATCATCGACAAATGTGACAAAATAACGAAAACCTAAAACTGAAGTAACACGACTAGGACCCCAAATATCACTATGAACTAATTCAAAAGGAGACGCAGCTCGGTTATTATGACGCTTGGGAAACGAACTTCGAGTTTGTTTACCCAATCGACAAGACTCACAATCCAAAGAAGATAGGGTAGAAAGACTAGGAGCTAGACGTTGTAGTTTGGAGAGACTTGGGTGTCCCAAACGGTTATGAATAGTAAGAGGAGACTCAGCAGAAGTACATGCAACTGGAGATGGAGGTACTTGAAGGTAATACAACCCTTGTGACTCACGTCCTGCGCCAATCATCTGTCCCGTACCGCGGTCCTGCACCTGAACAGTATTACCAGAAAAGGTAACAGAACAGTTAAGAGCACGAGTTAACTTACTGACAGATATGAGATTAAAAGGACAATTGGGAACAAAAAGAACATAATCTAAAGATAATGAGGGTGAAGGTTTGACAACTCCAATGCCTTTAGCCTCAGATTTGGACCCATTTGCAAGAGTAATACTAGGAAGGCTTGCGGAACTAGATATATGAGAAAAAAGGTTTTTATTACCAGAGATGTGGTCTGAAGCCCCGGAATCAATGATCCAAGGGTTGAGGGAAGGTGTTTGAGTGATGCAAGCAATGGAATTACCAGTGTTAGTAACAGAAACAACTGATGATGAAGCCTGTTTGGAAGCCTGATACCGGAGGTATTCCTCGTAGTCACTCCCAGATAACATGATGGAAGAATCTTTATTTTCAGCAATTTGGGGACCTGCACTGGTTTGAGCAACATGCACTGTACGTGGTTGAGATGGATATCCATTCAACTTGAAACAATTGTCTCTGGTATGACCGGGTTTGTTGCAGTAATTACATTTTTTGTTTCCTCTCCTGTAATTGTTGTAGTTGTTCTGAGTGCCACGTCCACTACTTTGTTCTTTTCTCGGGCCAGACTGATAAGCAAGCCCAGAGGTCTCCATGTGGGAGGGCTCTGGTATAGTGGCCGGAGAAGATACTCGAAGCAGTCGGGCTGAAAAATCTTCCAAAGTAGGAACAGAAGCGCTAGCCAAGATTTGATCGCGAATAGGGAACAACTCTGGACCAATAGCAGTTAATCCCAAGACCATAAAATATTTATCTCGTTGAGCTAGTTGTTCTTCTTCAGTTTTGGCAACATGCATTAATGCATTAAACTCTTCTTTTAAAGATTCTAACTTGCCAATAAAGTCAGACATCTCCATACCAGATTGCTTAAGGCTGGCCATATTGGACACAACAGTATAAAAACGTTGAATATCATTTGTATAAAGAGCCTTAGCCTTGTTCCACACTAGATTGCATGTGCGATAGGCTTTGTAAATAGTGTATAGCTTAGGGTCAATGGATTGCCATAGAACATTACACAATAAGGCATCAGTCTTTTTCCATTGAACCTTGTTTGCATCGGAAATATCATCACTTTTCTTAGTGAGATGGTCTTCTACCCCATTACCCATAAACCATAACTCAACCGAAGCAGCCCAAGACATATAATTTGAACTTCCGACTAATTTCTCACTAGTAATAACAGGAGAATGAGCCACAAAAGAGGTAAAAGTATTGTTGGAATTCGTATTGTTTTTAGTTTCGATATTCGTCATAATGCCAAAGAAATCAGATGACGAATTGTCAAAAAAATAAATATATGGCCTAGATCTAAGATGGCCGAAAAACTGGAACTACAATTCCGGCAACGATGAACAGTGACGCCGGAAAATCGCCGGAAAAGAAAATACGGCGAAAAGAATGGAAGAAAAAGAGTTAGGTGTTTTATTTTCACCTAAGGCTCTGATACCATGTAGAAGTATAAAACTAGAATGGTAGAATTGTTATCTATTATTGAATAGCAAACAATGTATTTATACAAGACATATGAACCAAGAAAAGGAAATAAGGAAAAGGAAATATTAGGAATAGGAAACTACTAAATGTTAGAAATAGGAAACTACCTAATGTTCCTAATTATACACATATCCTAACAGTCCATGAAGTCTGCTACTTAGCAAGCTTATGTTTGAAGGCCTTCTTAGTTTGGGGGATGGCCGCAAGAAACTTCTTGTGTTGCCCCATGTAAGAGAATTATATGGGAAAACTAAGAAATTAGATACCTTTTAATTATCTGACCCGATGCATTACACTCAAAAGGGATATTTCACTCCTCTCGGATGATTTGAACCATGAGTTTTTTCATTTACTCTTCTTGTTTATTCATTACTATGTTCTGTTTCACACACTTCTTGTTTGTCCATTATGACAGAATTCTATTCTAGTGACCTAGGAGATTGATTTTGACACACTGTCACTATTTTCAGGAAGGATCTAGTCATGATCGTGGTTTGTACGCCCGCTGTTTTGAGGAGTTGTTTGATTTAGCTAACTCAGATGCGACTTTAACTTCTCGATTCAACTTCTCAGTAACAGCTTTTGAGCTCTACAATGAACAGGTTCCATTAGTTTCATCATATGGCACAGCACAACCACTCTTCCTGTCTGCCAAAATAGTTCCCACAACTGTTTTTTTTTGGGGTTGGATTACAGTGTTAGCATAGCATTGCATGGGATTCTGATATGACCACTCTTTTATTTCTCACAGATTAGGGATTTGCTCTCAGAATCAAAAAGCAGTTTACCGAAGATAAGCATTGGGTCACCAGAGTCTTGTACAGAACTTGTGCAGGAAAAAGTTGATAACCCATTAGACTTCTCTAGAGTCTTGAAGGCTGCATTTCAGAGCCGGGGAAATGGTGTCTCAAAGTTTAATGTTTCTCATTTGTATGATACACACCTGAATCTTTCTTTTATATGGTTATCATGTTTGTGCTTTTATTGTCTTCCATTTATTTTCCTTCTAAAAAAAATGTAATTCACACACTATTTTAGTACCCTACTAAGCAACACTTTGAGAACCCTTAAGTTGAGATAGGCTGTACTTCTCTCTTCAGAGAAGTCCTTGCATATTGTTTTATTATGACTGCTGGGTTTAACTTTTAGAGGATTGTTCTTGATTGTTTAGGATGATTGTTATAGTTCTGAATTACAACGCCTTTTGCAAAATGGCTGTTATAGCTTTTATTTCTTTAAATTTAATTTGTTACTTCAGCATGATTCATTATTTCCAAAATATTGCAGCCTGATCCTGATGTGTTCAGTTGATCAAACAAAAAACTTGTTGTTGGGATGGATTCTCAATCCTCATAGATGTTAAACTTGTGATGCAAAAATGTCACATGAAGTTACAGGATGTAGCTAATGAGAGAAAACCCTAGACTCAAAACTTGAAAAATAATTTGATTCGAAAAATAGGCTGTTTGAAAAATGAGTGTACAGGGGATATTTCAGAAAAAAAAAGGCACTATATTTTTTGGGTCTAGATATTTATCCATATTTGTATATCTTGGTTGTATTAAATATCTAATTCTTCTTTCTAATTTCTTCTCATACTTTTGTCAGGATAATCACAATACACATATACTATAACAATTCAATAACGGGAGAAAATTTGTATAGCAAGCTTTCTCTTGTTGACTTGGCTGGAAGTGATGGTGTAATTACAGAAGATGATAGTGGGGAGCGTGTGACGGACTTGCTGCACATTATGAAGTCTCTTTCAGCGTATGTTGCGGTAGAGTAGCATTTTAACAACATATGGTGTTTTTTGCTTGTTGGTTGCTTTCAAGCACAATTTGGATATCTCTGCCACCTTTATTGGTTTACCACACACAGACAACGTACTTTTAAGCCCTAAAACTAAATAATAGATTATTGTCCTCATTTGATGCAAAGAAGCATTTTGCTGAATACTTGATGGTTTCTGAGTGGGTGTTCTGTACTATGTTCTCACTTTGTTCATGTTGTATGTGTAGATTGGGAGATGTTTTATCTGCTGTAACCTCAAAGAAGGATTTTATTCCTTATGAAAATTCAGTGCTTACAAGAATACTTGCAGACTCGATAGGTAATTATTCCACTCGCTCTTGTACCAATTAAATCCAGCATGTTACCATTCTGTGCGTGCCAGTCCAAGTAGTATCTGCATGAAGTATTGTGCATATATTGTCAAAATAGTTAGTTCACGGATTTTCAACCATTATTATTGTTCCACTTAAAAGCTTAATATATGGTATTTATACATGATTATTGTCAAAATATGACAAGTCACAAGCGTTTGATAATTTTTTGGTTAAAAGAACCCATTTATTGTTGCACATAACTAATTCTGGTTTTTATCTATGTTATCTGTATACCTCATCTTAAAGCGGCCACTCTGCCAATTCTATCATTTCTCTTTCAGCCAGAGATCAGTCTTTATTGTATTTGTCATTTTTCTTTCAATATGGAACTGAGATGTAGAAGTCAAATCAGATACTCGTCTTATCTTAAACTCTTCTTACTGTAGGTGGAAGCTCAAAAACTTTGATGATAGTTAATGTGTCTCCAAATATTTCAAATCTTTCTGAGACATTAGCTTCTCTTAATTTCTCCTCCAGAGCTCGAAATGCTGTACTAAGCCTTGGAAATCGTGATACCATAAAAAAATGGAGAGATGTTGTAAGTTCTGCTCAGACCTCCAATGTTAATGCCTTTATTTTCATTACAGGTTGTCCCTTCTGTTCTATGATATACTTTCAACAACTAGTGCCTTTCAATATATCATGTTTCTATTACCTTTCCCCTTATCCTAAGTTGTATGCATTCTAGTTGTGTCTTTAAAGAAATGACTTTCTATTTTCAATAGAATTGGATTGCTTTTGAATGTATGGAGCTCATACTGAAGGGAAACCAGAAAGACAGTACACAGAACTAAATTCTTGATTATAAATAATGGAAAGGCAGCTCAATTACACTAAAAGCTCGGAACTAGTTATAGGATTATCTCTCTTTTTTTCTTTTTTTTTTATCAGCAAGCGTACAAACACCGAGGCTCGAACTTGAGACCTGGAGGGACCAAGTGAAATCAACCACTTGCCCTACTTAGTGTTTGTATCATCTCTTTTTCACTCTTCTTTTCTCACATGAACTTGTTTGCAGAAGTGATCAGATATGCTTTTTAGCATATTGTTCATGTCAAGTTCTTTGCTAAAAGGTGCATTTTTAGAAACATGTTTGTGAAATGTGAAAATTTTCCACTGAGGTTTTGTTTGTGATGTTTCTCATAGGCTAATGATGCACGCAAGGAATTGTACGATAAGGAAAAGAAAACCCAAGATCTGAATCAAGAGGTTTTAGGTCTAAAACAAGCACTTAAAGAAGCAAACGATCAGTGCATCCTGCTGTTCAATGAAGTTCAGAAGGCGTGGAAAGTTTCATATACATTACAGTCAGATTTAAAGGTTTTGTAACTTCATCAACTTGGTATAATTTTTCGTATTCTATATTGTATGCTATCTGCTTGTTGCAGTTTAATTTAATCTCTCCGAACTAAGTCCCACACGCATACACATACACACACATATACATATATTTATAGTAATTTTTAATGTACCTCTCTTTCCTGTTACTGAAATCAGATCATCCTTTGATATGTAGTATGTTGATTGAATGGATTTCTAGTAATTTGTATCAATTTTACTACCTTTCTTACAGCAGGGTATATGATAACACCTCTTTTCATATTCTTAAGCATCACATACTTATGGTTTACATGTCAAAACTCAAAAGAAATTAGAACGGTATTACACTTGTTTCTTTCCTCCTCCTATTGTGTAATGTAATTGTGACTTGTTAGCCTATTTAGCTTAAACTCTCTCTACCTCGAACTGTTAAGGTACTTATTCTGGAGAAAAAAAAAACTATAAGTTAATTCTTTCTTTAGTTTAGCCACATGTTATATATATGCATACAGCAGCAGAGAAATTTTCACTTAGGGTTTTGTATTATATATACTGTTTAAACGGAGATCATATAACCACTTCAGATGAGCATGTATCTAAGCTATTTCTTGTTTCTTTTTTTATTCAGTCAGAGAATATTATACTTGAAGAGAAACATAAGATAGAGAAGGAACAAAATGCCCAGCTAAGAAGTCAAGTTGCTCAGCTGTTGCAGTTGGAGCAAGACCAAAAATTGCAATTACAACAACGAGATTCAACAATTCAGACCTTGCAGGTTTGCCCTCTCTCTCTCTCTCTCTCCCAGACACATGCGATGTCATGAGTTATGGACTGTCACTTGAGGATACTAGTGCTACAAGGAAAAAATATTCTACAGTGTTGTCACAGTTGAAACATAAATTACGGAAAGCATGGGGAATCTCTTCAA
Source organism: Pelargonium transvaalense (assembly GCA_036897505.1). Classification (NCBI taxonomy): domain Eukaryota; kingdom Viridiplantae; phylum Streptophyta; class Magnoliopsida; order Geraniales; family Geraniaceae; genus Pelargonium; species Pelargonium transvaalense. The sequence goes on along the minus strand of JAYMTI010000094.1, from coordinate 7,550 downwards.
GTGCTAGTACAAATTCTAACCACAAAACTTCAACATGATCAAATTTTCAGTCATCATTGTGTCAATTTTCTGTACTGTTGGAAGAATAAGGGACAAGAATGGAAAAGAAAATTGGCAATATATTAAATGCCTCTAAGACTCGAGTGCATAAGTAGCTAAGTAATATGTAATGACAGGCATACATTGTCTAATAAATGAACTGTGTCAAGCACAAAGGACCAATGTTCTAGGTCACAAGGAAACTACAACGCTGATGTCTGCATGTCAAGCTTTTGGGTGAAGCAACTGCATTTTGCATCACTTGTGAATCTGTAATCCAGAAAAGCCACTTTCGAGGGGGCACAACACAAGTATTTCGTATCTTCTGTAACTTCCTCGTTTGCTTATTGGCAGTTCAAAAAGAATATTATCTTTGAAGTTCTGCTTTACGATTTTATACCAAGGACAAGAATTTTGTGGTCAGGAGAGTTCTTTTATGCATTATAAGTTTACAATGTAACTATTTTTTTCCTCTTCTCTTGTAGGCCAAAGTAAAAAGCATGGAATCACAGTTCAATGAAGCCCTTCGTTATCGTGAAACAAGGTCAATTGTAGTTTCAGAATCAGGACCTGGAGTTCTATCACACGCCAATGCAACTGGGGATGTTTTGGATTCATCAGTAACCAAGAAACTTGAAGAGGAACTCAAGAAACGTGATGCACTTATTGAGGTCTGCTATCTTTGAAATTCTTGATGAATGGATTCTGTTACTTGAATGGTAGTTTTCTTAAAATGATCATGGTTCATTGTTTAGTAATTGAGGTTTTTATTTGTTCAGTTTTAAGGGTATAGAAATCTTCTTAGATTATCTGTTGTTTCTGTCTTGTTTCAAATTTCTGCACTGTCATGGCACATGGGATTCAAAAGATATAAGTTAGTTTTGTGATTTGAAATTGCGCACCTTCTTTTCCCCTCTAAATACTTCCACTACTAAAGAAGCCATATCACACTCTCTTTAACCTCTCAAATCTTCCACAATCTTCAGTTCTCCTGGCTTCTTCCTTATCTTTGGTTTAGACAACTAGTAGAAAGGAAGCTCCACTTCTATTGATGGAAGTGAATAATGTTCTAGTTACTAGTCTGGCCATACATGCATGGAGACTGGAGTCATATGGGGGAATAGTTTATCTATATTGGACCATGCGGGTTTATGCAACAATAACTATCATTTCATACATGAACTGTAGGGCGAAGAAATATTGATTGTTGTATTTAAGATTAATTCTGAGTATGCAAGTGGAAAAACATGGGAAGAAGAGTATAAGAGAGTGCATAAACTGTCTTCCATACCTCCTGCACATAGTAAGGTATACATTTGAAAAGATTCCTAAGGTTTATTTGGAATCTTAGGATTAGTATGGCCCTGTTATCAGTACCGATCTGATGAATCATATCTGTATTCTATAAACTTCAATGAATGATATACTAAAGAAGGCAGTCAATGTATACATTAGAAGTAAAAACAAGAAACTAGTTACATAACAGATATATATGTATATTTTGGCTGGTGTTCGTTGCTTCTAGATTCACTGATTGGTATTTCTCAGAGAAAAAATGATGCCTGTGGACACCCTTCAGGCAATGATAATGAGCTTGATAGTGTATCTGTTCCCTTTTAATCCAATTTTTTAGTTACACATGCAATACGAATCCTTATAAATCCGGAGTCTAATATGGGAGCGTAACGTGTCACCTTTTCAGAGGCTTCATGAAGAAAATGAGAAATTGTTTGAAAGATTAACGGAGAAAGCATCATTGGTTCAATCTCCCCAGGTAATTTATTTTCTCCATGCTTGAATAATTTTTTTAAATATATTTTACTGAAATGTATATATCTAGTTGCAAGAAAATAATTTATGCTCCAATTATCTCGCATATAGTAATATTGACCTTATTTCCTTGTTATGCTAACTATGATAATAGTTGAATCCATCCTTTTTCCTTGGGCTTTTTTGTTGGGTTCGGCAAGAAAGTTTTTTTTTTAAGTTCATTTTTGGTTTTGCGATATCCTTGTTAACTTGATGAAATGAGTGAGACTGTATGCACATTTTCATGATAGTTAGCATTTTCTTCATCAGTCTGTAAGCTATATGGTACTCTGAGCTACACTGTTAATATTCACTCTCCATTTTGATGTCGACTAAAGTGTTACATCTTAAATATATTAATGAGTTATTGGAAGTTGAGTGATAGTTTAGGTAGGATGAATAATGCTTCAGTGACAAGTAGGAGCGAGGATGCTTATGACATCAATGTTATCATCTATGAAGGAAGGCCCATAGTTCGATTTTGGCATCACTTCAACACACTGAGCACTCTGTATCTGTTTGACTGTTTTTATTGATCATGGTTAGTCGTAAAGATAACTATTTGGTTACGCACATTGAAAGACCTGATCTGTTTACGGTCTTTCCAGACCCAGTCTTACCGTACAAGTGATATCTAGACACCAGAGCTTATGACTTTTGTGGTGGCTACATTCTGAGTGACGTGAGGAAAGGTTATCAAATTGACTGTGAATAATTGTTTTTAGTAGTTTCTGTGTTGCTTATTGTGTTTGTATATTGCATATTTTTGTAAGCCATGATATGGCTAATTCTTACAAAAATTTGTTATCTTTCTTTCCAGGTGTCTAGTCCGTTATCCAGTAAATCACCGAACATTCAGCCTCAGGACCTTGGGAGGTACAGTTTGGAGTCCAATCTGATGATTATTATCATGTTACGTACAATTTTCAGTCAATGTTACGTGCTGAACTTTTTTGTCAATGTTTTTATTCAGGAATGATGATAATATGAATGGTAAAAGGCGTTCTATGGATTTTGTTCCATCATCATCGCCAACTGATAAGTCTACTGACGGCACTGTTGCTTTAGTCAAATCTGGTACTGAGAAAGTTAAAACAACCCCAGCCGGGGAGTATCTGACTGCTGCCCTGAATGATTTCGATCCTGATCAATATGACAGTCTTGCTGCAATTTCTGATGGAGCAAACAAGCTGTTGATGCTGGTAGGTTTGGTGATTGGTTTAATAGTCCATGTACCGAACTATCTGTCTTTTGATCACAGTGCCCGTCAAATATTTACCTTTATTATTTTTTCTAAATTAAAACCTCATATTAAATAGTCTTTATAACACATTTTTGTGCTTATGTATTTATGGACAATTTCATTACTATGCGATGTAATCTGTCTTATAAAATTGCAGGTTTTGGCTGCAGTTATTAAAGCAGGTGCTTCTAGAGAGCATGAAATACTTGCTGAAATTAGAGATGCCGTTTTCTCTTTCATCCGTAAAATGGAACCAAAGAGAGTTATGGATACCATGCTTGTTTCCCGTGTTAGGATTTTGTATATAAGATCTTTACTTGCTAGATCACCAGAGCTTCAGTCCATCAAGGTAACAAAAGAGTACATTCCATCACTCTTTTTTAGAAGGCTTTCTTGTTTGAGAGTTTGTGTTTTGACTTGTGTTTTTATTGTTGTAACCAATAATTCCTTCTTTTGACTAGTAGATTTCACCTATTGAGTGCTTTCTGGAAAAGGCTAATACTGGACGCAGTAGAGTTTCCAGCAGGGGTAACAGCCCGGGAAGATCTCCTGTGCGGTATGCTGATGAGCAGATCCAAGGGTTTAAAGTGAATTTAAAGCCAGAAAAGAAGTCCAAATTTTCATCAGTTGTTTTAAAGCTACGAGGAATTGAGGAGGTAGCTGCTCTTGTAGTTTGTTTATTTTCTCCCCAAGGTCTCTAAAGCTCTTTGACTTTTGAGCCCCCATCCTGAGATAGAGAGATGTGTAGCCCCGAGCTGAAGCATTGTGTACTAATTGAGTTAAATACCTGAGTATGGCCCCCAAAGGTTGTATATTCTAAGTTGGAATCGCTAATCAACCAGAAGAAGGGGAAAAATTGCAGTAAAAGCTTCCTGTAGAAACTTCTAATTCCCTTTACTACCACTACCTTCATATATATTGCTATTTTACTTGTGTTAATTTTTTCTATTAGCCAATTCTTCATGTTTCAAAAATATGTCAATTTTGTTTATGAACTCAACTGTGCAGGGCACTTGGAGGCAGCATGTTACTGGTGGAAAGCTGAGAGAGATAACAGAGGAAGCCAAAAGTTTTGCAGCTGGGAATAAGTCTCTTGCTGCACTCTTTGTTCATACTCCTGCCGGTGAGTTGCAGCGTCAAATTCGATCATGGCTTGCTGAGAAATTTGAATTTCTTTCTATCACTGGCGACGATAGTCATGGTGGGGTATCGGGTCAGTTAGAGCTTCTTTCAACTGCAATAATGGACGGTTGGATGGCTGGGCTTGGTGCTGCGATGCCTCCCAATACAGATGCTCTTGGACTGCTCCTATCTGAATATGCAAAGAGGGTCTATACTTCTCAATTGCAGCATTTGAAGGTACGCCTTGTTCTTGGGTGAAACTAGATATTGAATAGCTCTTCTGAATAAACACATCAAGGTGCTCACCATGAGTTTCTAATGCTGACAACTGAAAATACTTGTGCAAGCAATTCTGGTGAATGGCCTATAACTTGCTTAACCGTCGACCTCGACCCTCAACTGCTTCATCTGTTTATCTATAGATTCAATTTGCCAACATTATATTATGTGAGGCATATCCATGTTCACTAGATTAGTTCTAAAACTCTGGTCATCTCTAAATATTTTAAATGTCTCGTGAGTATGTACGGCGAATTCTTCTTTTCTTGCTTTTGTTCTTTCTGATTTATTATTAAGTTGCAAACTCTTGGGTATGTGTTTGATTATTTCTTATTTCCTAATTTTTAATTTCTTTAGGACATTGCTGGCACATTGGCAACTGAAGCGGCAGATGACGCAGCACAAGTGGCAAAGCTACGATCAGCGCTCGAGTCTGTTGATCACAAGCGAAGAAAGGTATTATTCTTGCTTGGTAATCGTTTCTTGAAATTCTATTTTCTTTATCAAGTAATCATAGTTTCTTATGATAAGAAGTTCCAACCTTTAATGCTCTAAACATATAGCTTAATTACAAACACTAACATAATCCAATAGCTGGCATCATCAACATATCTCTAACGAATCATTTATTTGACGAGTGCAAGAACTTAAAAAGGAAATTTTTGTGAACTGAAGCATTGTCAATACTTAATGGAAAAAAGGGAATTGATAGTCTAGTCTGCTAAAATATTTAGCAATAATTCTGCAATATCTGTGGTGACTAATATTTGTAAATTTTACACTTGGGATCTGAAAGTGCTGGGCAAACCGTGACGTTATGTTTGTTACTATAATCAGATTTTGCAACAGATGAGAAACGATATAGCTTTACTAACACTGGAAGGTGGGGCATCACCGATTCGACACCCATCTACTGCAGCTGAAGATGCACGATTAGCTTCTCTGATTTCTCTTGATGGCATTTTGAAGCAAGTCAAGGTATTTATCTCTCTGCAAAGTTAATAATTAAAATCCTTCATCATTGGACTACTGTTGAATAATTATAGCTCATGATTATAAATTGTTGAGCAGGATATTATGAGACAATCCTCTGTAAGAACTTTGAGTAGAAGTAAGAAGAAAGCAATGCTTGCAACTTTAGATGAACTTGCAGAACGCATGCCTTCCCTTCTTGACATTGATCACCCTTGTGCTCAGAGGCAAATTGCTGATGCTCGTCATGAAGTTGAGGTACTTGTGCTTTTGTCTTTCATTTGTCTCTTGCTTTTCTGCCTACATTAGTTTTCTACCTGTTGGATAGAGGGAGAGAACTAGTTTTACGATATGATGTCTACCTTCTCTTATTTTCAACATTATTCAAAAGTTATGGTTTGATATATCAACAGGTGTATTGAATAAAAGAGCATACACATGGTCTGGTTCATTCTCCTGCTGATCTTGTCATTGTTGTCTTATTTGGGTGGTTTATTGGGAGATAGGACTTCACTGAACCTTTAGTAACAATTACTCCCTTCTTCCCAAAATGAGTGTCTTGTTTGTCTTGCATTTGTCCCAAAATGAGTGTCGTCTTTTCTTTTTAGGAAGTTAGTTATAACATGAATTACCAATAACATCCTATAATAAGTTAGTTGATATTCCTGGAGTTTGTAAGAACACATGCTCATGAGGATTCAAAAGTAATTGTACAACAATAACTAATTTCTCCTTAATTATTCTCAAAATGGAAACAAGGACTCTTTTTGGGACGGAGGGTATTACTTAAAAAGTGAGAAATGAAAATTGGAAACCGAGTTCTATGTATTTATGGGATAACCTTAGTTGAGATAAGGTTATAGCTAAAACAGATGGGTCCTAGAAAAAATGGACTATATACACCATTTCTTATTCTTGTGAACTTTTTTGGATAATTTTTGCTGCATACATTGGATATGTAGATGTGTATAAAATTTCACTTGATAACTAGTTTACCATGTCTTATATCATCAATCTAATTCTTCTTGTATTGCTGCAGTCAATTCCTGAAGAAGATGATCGCCCACAAGAAACATCGCATTCATCAAGACCAACTACAGATTTGGGATCTGGAACCGAAACTGATGTGGCGCAGTGGAATGTGTTGCAGTTCAACACAGGTACTGCAACCCCATTTATTATAAAATGTGGCGCTAATTCTCAGTCAGAACTGGTAATCAAGGCAGATGCGCAAGTTCAAGAACCTAAAGGCGGAGAAATAGTGAGGGTTGTACCAAAACCGTCTGTTTTGGAAAATATGAGCTTAGAGGAAATGAAAGAAGTATTCTCCCAACTCCCAGAGGCTCTTAGCTTGCTTGCCCTTGGAAGGACTGCAGATGGAACTCGAGCCCGTTTTTCTAGACTTTACAGGGCATTGGCCATGAAGGTTCCAGCTCTTCGGGACCTAGTTGGGGAGCTTGAAAAGGGCGGGGTGCTAAAAGATGTGAGGTCATGACTGATACTATATGCTGTATTATTTTCGACAGGGGTGAGAGGTAAACTCCACGTTGTAATTTATTGTTCTTTATTTGTTATCAACATTTTTGTACTCAAAACTGTTATAGTTGATATAATTTAATCTGCTGGATGAAGTTGGAAAAACCCTAAAAACGCTCTCGCTCTCTCTCCTTTCCCCTTGTTGTGCTCCTCTCCCTTCTCTTGCTGTTGGAGAATTATTGCGCCGTCACCCGAGATCCTGTGCTCATCGGATTCCACCTACAGCCACTGACCAGGCAGCCTCTGGACACTGGGGTTTGTCACTCCTTGAAGCAATTGCGTCTCTGGGTGCACAACATCAGCACCGCAACAACGGCTCACTGCCGTTGTGGTTCTTTCGTTTCGTCGGAAGTCACACTTCTCTCTCCTCTGTTCAAAGTGGCTCGATGCTGTCGAGAAGAGCAATCACCATCAATGCCCGTATTTTGGGACGACCTTGCCGGATTTGAGCCCACCTCCTCCGATATTTCACTTCTTCGACAGTCCGCCTCAGACCTCGGCCACTTCGTGGCCCTTCGAGGTCTTTCTGTTCACCTAGATATCAATCCAA
>JAYMTI010000093.1:0-16693 GCA_036897505.1 Pelargonium transvaalense | reverse complement strand
AGGGACATTTCGGTCTTTTTAATTCCTAACTGATGGTGTGATGGATGAAAACATATTTTGCGAGTTTAGGATAGTCACAGCTCACTTGTGTAATAAAAGTAGCTACCCGAATAACGAAAACCCAATAGAATAAACCTAAAAAAAAAATCCTTCAAATGCCGCAACAAGGGATATTATGGTCATTATGCCAAGGACTTCGGCCCCACATCAACACGGGCCTGTCCTGATCACCCGGGCCCGATTCTCGAGTAACGGCACAATCTTCCCCGTCAAGCGAATCTCGTAACGTCGATCATTTTGGCGGTAAAAAAACTACTCCCAATCACGTGTCTCCGTCTCATTGGCCCTCCAATGAATGTATGGCATGGATGATGATGGCCATGTATGATGTTTTTTCCCGCGCTACGCCCAGAATATTTCCGTTCCTTCCAAAAATAGACGCAGAGAGACAACAAGAGAGGGAAAGAAAGGATAGATAGGGTTTTGAGCATAACTTAGCTGAGATTTTGCTCCTTCGATACCCTATTCTCGTTGATTTGCTCGCTTCGATTTGTGATTTGCTCGCCCGATCTGCAGATCGGCTTTCGTATCCGTGATCCCGGAGATCTGCTCCGATTCGTTCGCCGAAATTTGTAAGTTTTTTTTTCGGATCATTTCGTACGGAAATCGTTTTGTTCTGTTTTTTCGTTGGTCGTTGTACAAACAAAAATAAAAAATAATGTTTCTTTTCTCTTCATTTCGTTCTTTTTCCTGTTTCTCAAACTAAGACGTGGTTGGGTTAGGCGTTTGGGAGTGAGTTTCTTGTTTTCTGGAATCTGGATTGTTCTTTTCCTGAAAAACTCGAGAAATGTAAGATGTGTGTGCTAAACTGGAAACTTGACCTTTTTTAATTGTGAAAATTTGGATTTTTTTTTGTGGGTTCACAATTCCAACGCATGGTGACGGGTATCCATTGCGTGTCTAGAACCATTGAATTTTCAATTTGATTATCTAATTGGTTGAAAATTGGATTTTGAGCTAGAAATTGCTGCAGTTTTTGAGTGAATTGAAATTCTGAATCCAAATTAGGGAATTCTAGGGTTTGTTTGTTGTTTATGGTAATTGTGAAGTTGCGGTGCATCAGGTTAGCTAGGGTTTTTGTAACTCTGGCTATTGGGAGGAGTATGGAAGACAATCAATCTTTAGCTGCAGCATGCAACGGTTCACCTTCTCAAGGGAGTGATGCCGGCACAATGGAAACCCGATTTACTGACTTGTGCAAGGTTTTTATCTCCATATCTATAAAAATGTGTTTTTTATTTGTTGTCTTTATTTCTTTTTTAAGGGGCATGACTTGAATGTAAAATCTATTGCACAGAATGGATTGTTGCTAGATGAGAATGTTAATGCTCAAGCCTTGACACTTTTCAAAGAAACCAAACACCTTTTGTTGGCAAACATGTCAGCTATTGGAAGTGGAACGGTACATATCCTTTCATTTGAAATAAAAGGCTTTTGCTAATTGTTTACATGAATACATGATTTCTTCAACTAAATTGATTGCGTTGATATGAATTAGCCGGAAGAAGTGGAGCGATTTTGGTTTTCATTTGTATTATACTCTGTGAGGAGATTAAGTGAGAAGGGCACGGAGAATGTGCCACAGGGGTCCAAGGAGAATGCTTTTACTTTATGCCAGATATTAAGAGTTGCAAAGCTTAAGTATGTCAATGTCAATGTCAATGCACGTGTTTAGTTGTCAATTTTGAGTTAATGTATCCTTTGATCTAATATGTGCATTTTACAGCATCGTTGACTTTTTTAAAGAGCTTCCTCAGTTTATTGTGAAAGCGGGTCCAATACTAAGTAATCTGTATGGTGCAGATTGGGAGGACAGGCTTGAGGTAATTGACACAATTAGGATATACTTTTGGGAGTATAATGCACTAAGCTACTAACTTCTTCTTCTTCTTCGTCTTCTTCTTCTTTTTTGTTTATTTGTATATTTTGTTTGAGCCTTCATTTATGATTTTTTAATTCTTTTTTTATTTCAAAACAGGCGAAGGAATTGCAAGCTAATTTTGTGCACTTGAGCCTTCTAAGCAAGTGGGTATCCCTGCTATCACATCACCCATTTCCAGGGACATTTAAATATTTAATGCATTGTCGAATAATCATTTAATGATTGTGTTAGGGTTTTATTTTGAAACATGTATAATTTTTGAGCATTTTGACTACTTGTAACTGTTCCACTTGTAATTAAGAAAGTTCTAAACATAAGTTTATGCCTTAGTAGGCTAGGATGATGCTTAGAAGGAATATATTTATACAAGGCAAATCTTCTTGACAACCATGTCATAAAAAAAGAAATAAATTAACACATCCTTCACCTGTTAGCTGGCATTCCTATATGGATTCTCTTTGGCATGATAGTGGAGTATTTTATCTTTTAAATATTAGTGCAAATAGTTAACTTAAAGGATCTTGCTAACAATGATGTGGTAGCACCATATGGTCAAGAAAATACTCTTGAGATTGTTTGGGTAGTTTCACATTGAGACTCATTAGCATTATGTTTTGGTTTGGATATCCTATCATGGTATCACAATATGTATAGTACTGGGAAAAGTCAATTGGAGCTGTCAACCCTGTTTAAGTCCTCATGTTGGACCTATAGTTTATAGTTTTTTTTGGTCCACATGACGGGGGAGGGGGGATACTAAAGTAGCCCCAACAGCAGAAGGTACTCATATACCACAGATGCACACTGCAACATGTATGCTTTATTCTTGTCCTTGCTGCAATGTTGCAAATTCATTTGCTCCACAAATAAAGTAAACATTTTATTAAAGCTAAAATGTGTCTTTCTCATGTTGTTTTAGATTAAGTATTCAATTTAATCATGTTAATTCAGGCATAGGACATACACCTGGTCTCATATTTAGATTCAACATGATATGATGCCTACATGGGTGATTCTTGGTATATTCGTTGCTGTCATAATAGAAGCATTTTATGTTACACTTATTATCCGTATTTTTTGCACAACCTTCTTTTTTTGCAAAGTTATTCATAGGTGGTTCGTAATTGACATTCTATCTCATTACTTTCAATGATTGAAGGTACTACAAAAAAGCATACAGAGAATTTTTTGTGACATGCAACAATGATAGTGAGAATCAGTCGGCTGTTGCAACTGCACCTAGTCATATGTCAGAATATCATCGTTTTGGATGGTTGCTGTTTCTGGCTCTCCGAGTTCATGTTTTCAGCCGTTTCAAGGACCTAGTGACCTGCACTAATGGTTTGGTTTCTATATTGGTTAGTAACTTATTGTATTACTAATTTTCAATTATAATAAAAAATGGCTTTGATTATTTAGGAGGCATGATATTCTATCAATTCTTTTTCCAATAAGATAGTGATTGTAGCATGTAATGTAAATTTAAAAGATTGAGCAAGAGGAGATGGAAAACATAAATTTCATTTGCTATACATTATGAATTGGCAAAATCATTAGAAATATCTTATTTATCATTACCTTTATCCTTTGAATTTAATAAAACCTGTAAAAAGAAAATAATTATGTATTTATTTGTGATGAAAAATGGATTCTGTAACAGGCCATTTTGATTATCCATGTTCCTGTTTGCTTCAGAAATTTCAGCATTCATGATTCTCCACGCTTTGGTAATGCTCTTGATCTTGTGGCAGTTTTTGTTAGAAATTTGTTTGTCTTTTTGGTTGTTGTGTGAACATTTACATTATGCCTTTGTTTTGTGAGGTTGGGGTTACATAGCCATTCTTAATTGGTCCTGATCCTTTTAATATATGGTTCAGTTAAAAAAAGCGACAAAGGTGTTGACCTGATTGCGTCACTTTGCAACATTTATGATACTTCGGAGGATGAGTTGAGGAAAACAATGGAGAAGGCCAACAATATAATAGTTAATATTTTGAAGAAAAAACCATGTTTGGCATCAGAATGTAGAAATGAAAACCTGGACAATATTGATACAGGTCAATCTGGAATTTCTCCAATGTTTATTTAAACTATTTCTCCATTTACTACTTGGGCAATTGCAGTTCTTTTTATTTTGCTTCTAACATACCACTCCCTGTCAAAATCAGATGGTATGATCTATTTTGAAGATCTTATGGAGGAATCATCCTTGTCATCTAGTTTAAATATTTTAGATAAGGATTATGATGAGGCAATTCGTAACAAGGGTGAACTTGATGAGAGGGTGTTTGTTAATGAGGATGACAGCTTACTTGGATCAGGGAGCTTGTCTGGTGGTGCAATGAATATGAATGGTGCCAAGGTATGCCTCCTTTCCTCTGTGAACACATTAATCACTATTAACAACCTTTATGTTAATCAGTTTTTATGCGATTGCTTCTGCTGTGTAGAGGAAATTCGATTTAATAGCATCTCCTGCCAAGACAATTTCAAGCCCACTTTCTCCTCATCGCTCTCCTACATCTCATTCAAATGGCACTGCTGGTGGTGTGAACTCAAAGATGGTGGCTACACCTGGAAGGATGACAGCCACACCTGTAAGCACAGCAATGACAACTGCAAAGTGGCTTCGCACTGTCATATCTCCACTCCCATCAAAGCCCTCTGTAGAATTGGCGCAATTCCTAGCATCCTGTGATGAAGATGTCACTGAGGATGTGATTCGTAGGGCTCACATAATACTAGAGGCCATCTTTCCTAGCAGTGCACTTGGAGAGCGTACAAACTTGATGGACAACATTTGGGCGGAACAGCGTAGACTAGAAGCAATGAAATTGTATTATAGGGTCTTAGAAGCGATGTGCAGAGCAGAGGCCCAAATTCTTCATGGAAATAATTTGACTTCATTGTTAACCAATGAGAGGTTTCATAGATGCATGCTAGCCTGTTCGGCAGAACTAGTTCTTGCTACACATAAGACTGTAACAATGTTGTTTCCTGCGGTGTTGGAAAGAACTGGAATTACAGCTTTTGATCTTAGCAAGGTGATAGAGAGTTTCATTAGACATGAGGAATCCCTTCCTAGGGAATTGAGGCGACACCTAAATTCATTGGAAGAGCGACTTTTGGAGAGCATGGTATGGGAAAAGGGTTCCTCAATGTACAATTCTCTAACAGTTGCAAGACCAACCCTCTCCGCTGAAATAAATCGTCTTGGGTTATTAGCAGAACCAATGCCATCTTTGGATGCAATTGCCATTCATATCAACTATTCTGGTGAAGGCCTGTCTCCTGTTCCTTTACAGAAGCACGAAACTTCATCAGGTATTTTTTTGTCATATTTGGTATACTGTATATATGTTATCGGTGCAAATGTGGAAAAGGTTACTACTTTATTGTCTGCCCCTAAATTTGCTTCTCATATAATGATGCACAATTGTAATTGGAATGATTTGGCATTTTTTGTCTCCCTTTGTCTCCCCTCTTTAAGAGCAAATTGAATTGGGAACAGTGTAACATGTTACCGTGCTATTACTTCTCAGGCCGGAATGGGGATATGAGGTCTCCTAAGAGAGTTTGTGCAGACTATCGAAGTGCCCTTGTAGAGCGAAATTCATTTACATCACCAGTCAAGGAACGTCTTCTGGCCTTAGGTAACCTTAAATCAAAGCTACCTCCGCCTCCTTTGCAGTCTGCTTTTGCAAGGTACTAGATTTTTCTTCAGAAGCAGGAAATTTGAAATGTAATCTGTTTACATGATGTTGTTTCTTTATTTGTTCTCTATCTGATTTTTTTTGGGAATCTGCTTACAGTCCCACTCGACCAAATCCAGGAGGTGGAGGGGAAACATGTGCAGAAACTGGGATCAATATTTTCTTCAGCAAGGTAAGTTACAGTCTTTACGAGATTGTTTGTTGCATTTATTGATGTTTTTGTGTGGATTGGAGTTTTTGAAGAGTACAGTTCATTGGCTCTAGAAAGCAATCTGTTAAGAACCATCTCAACTAAAAGCTTAAACTGATAGCTGAAGGTCCAATATTAGTTTGCCTTATGCTGGAATTTAATATGGGTGGCTGTAGATTCGAACTCGGGACCTTTAGTCACCAATGCTCTGATACCATGTTAAGAACCATCTCAACTAAAAGCTTAAGCTGATAGCTGAAGGTCCAATATTAATTTTATACTCTAACACTATCTATCATCTAATGTTGTATTTAATTTAACCCCATTATTCGAAATTTACTAGCAGCTTTCTTATGCTTGCAGAAATATGTAGATGCGACTATATTAGTCATTTGTTTAATTTGGTTTTGTTGATGCAACTTGGTTTATCCAGAAAACCAAGAACCAAGTTTTTCTACTACCTTAATTCTGATTTCTGAATGGTTTAGAAGTGAAGTTTTTTATTTTATTTGCTTGTGCTCATATACCATTCAACTTCAGCACCAGAGGTATAATGTTGTATTGCCATCTCTACAAGGGTTTTGTTTTATTCCAAATTTGCTACATGGCCTCATTTGATATTGTTAACAGAATACTTGTATAGTTTTTAGTCCCTTGAGTTCATACCTGATTTAATAAAGTGGTTTCGTCACTAATATTTTGAGTATTTGTGCTTTCTAGATTATCAAGCTAGCTGCTGTCAGAGTCAATGGTATGGTTGAGAGACTACAACAATCTCAGCAGACAAGGGAGAGTGTGTATTATCTTTTTCAACAAATACTTAGTCAGCGAACATCTCTCTTTTTTAACCGTCATAATGACCAGATCATCCTTTGTTGTTTCTATGGAGTTGCTAAGGTTCACTTATAACTGTTTTTGCCCCCTTTTTCTTTTAGTCAATTGTTCAGCTTCCCTGAATTTAACCATGCATTTCCATGCAGATTTCTCAACTGAACCTGACCTTTAGGGAAATCATTTTCAACTATAGGAAGCAACCACATTGTAAAGCACAAGTTTTCAACAGTGTATTTATTGACTGGTCATCAGCACATGGAAGCGGGGTATAATGTTGTTTGATCTCTCATATTTATTCTGTTAATTTTATAGGAAAAGTTTCAAAATAGTGCATATACTATCTCATTTGTTCCACTTTAGTCCCTTTACTATCTGTTGTTGCAGTTTAGTCTAAACTTATTCACTTTGTTCCATTTTAGTCCAAAGAAAAGTGTTCCAAAATTGGACATACAATTAAATATTAAAACAGATGTTAAAGTGTGCTAAATGCTAACATGATTTTTTTTTAATGTTTTCCGTTTCATTATTTAACGGTAGTTCTTTCTTAGAACACTTTGGACTGCATTGGAACGAAGTTAATAAATTTGGACTAAACTGAAATAAATGTGATAGTAATTTTGTAACCTTTTCCAATTTTAAATAGATGTCTAACCCTTTCATGTAACTTGGAAACAGAGAACGGGACATGATCATGTTTACATTATTACATTTTACAATAAAATTCTCAAACTAAATAGATTAAAAAATAATAATAATGAAAAGATTGAGAGAATAGCTTTAACTTCTGCATTCTTGTTGGTACAATTATCCTGAAGAATGAGGTATTGCTATTAAATATTAATGTATCCAGATTGTAACTTCATACTTTCAGCTATAAGCTTCTTAATTGCTTTTGTGGAAAGTATAATATTGCAGAGGAACAAGCTTTTATGTACAATAGCAACTTATGTTCACAAAGGTTAAGTCGTATACGTTGATGTTCCTCAACTAATTATATCAGATGATTGCTGCATTGTAATGAGTGATTGAGAGAGCCTTTATTCTATTTTCTCCATGTATATTGAATGTATGTACAAAATTTGTGGATTATAGCTCAAAACTTATAGAGCCAGTCCCATTCAGTAGTGTATTCTACTCACGCTACTTGCTCTATATAAATATACAAATAAACAGACACTGAACATTGTCGAGCTGAACCTTTTGGACAGCAGCTACGGTAGCCAGTATAGACCAAATACCAACAGAAGTGTATGAAGAGGACTACTCTGTATGCCTGCCTGCGTGCAAAATTGCTGTCAGGGCATTTTCCGTACTATACTCAGTGTCCCCGACGGGCTTGCCAACTGCTTGACGTGCAAGTCTTAATCCGTCCAAGGTTACTACTATCAAGTCGGGCAATTATACTGGCGCCTCAGCTCATATGTCAGAATCAACACTTGGCATATGCTCCATTTGGAAGAAGAAAAAATATGCGGAGGATATGATTACTCGTGAAAATCCTCATAAGGTGAAGAGCCACTAGAAGAATCAGATTCAAATGGCGTGGATTCTGTTGGAGATGACGGAATCAGTTCTACCTGTTGGGAGGAGGAAGATCCTGAATACGAAATGAAATGTCAGCACAAGATGTGTCAACTCCATCCGAGTTCACAATACCAATAATCATGAAGCAAGAATCAAGAATAACTCCCATTTGACTTGTATAAGATTTTTGTTTAATGTTACTATTAGGCTACATGCAAATATTTGGGAGGTCAACCTTATTAGTACATCCAGTTCACTGGCAACTTTATATATAACTTAAATCTTTTTGTATTTCTGAATGTAGGACTTTTTATCACCACTTTCATTAACTTTCAAGGTTAAATGAATCAGGGTTTGTTAAGAGGGCCAAACAATGGCAGCATATACTGCCACTCTCCATTGCTCTAGAGCTACACTCCCGGACATGAACCATTGCAGCAGTGCCAAAAGGTTACAAGGACCAAGATCCTTGTCAGAAAATTATATTCTCCACATTCATCCATGCACGTAGGGATGCAAAGCTGATAATTGATAAACATTACAAGGAAAACAAAATTGCACCAACCTTTTCTCGATCGAAATTTCTTTGTGTGCCTCCTAATGAGCTTTTTAGCTTTCGTTATTGTGAGCTGCCGTGCAAAGGGAGAAAACTCTACATCACTTTCACTCCATTCACCCTGGAAATCATTTTCTGCTTCACCCCTCATAGTGCGCAGTACAAATGCCTTGGCCTTGCGGCGCTGAGTATTAAAAAGGCCCCGTATTGAAGTAACAAATCCATCGCCTGCTCCATCACCAGGACGCTTAGGCCAAGATAATGGGTACTGATCAGATTTCCCTGCCTGACCTTCATTGTCACTCAAATTAAGATCAGTGTCAGGAACAGCACTGCTACTGGGCTCCCTTTGATGACCAGCTCGTAGTTTGTCTTTGAATTTCTTACCCTAACAGTAAAAGGACATGACAATTCAGTTTTTCTTTTGGTTGATGAACATAACTTTCCTGATAAGACAAAACATTTCTATGTTTTGTGTGTAGAGAAGAATTAGTGGGAGCAGAGCCCCACACTGGATCCAAGTAATTTTAATGACTAGTTTGATTTATGTCTCAATCTAAGCCAAAACCTCTTGGCTGATTCTCTATAAAGAACAAATTTTATCATATCATATATGTGTGAAATGTCTGTTATAATCATAAAATATGAGAGTAAAATTTGTTAGTATGAATCTCTGAGATATAACATCGTCATGGATGCAACTATTCAAGAAGACTAATGTGTAACAAAAGTTGAATTGTCAAACTAGACACCAAAAAATTGGGGGTCTTATGGTGATAAGTATGATAAAATAGTACACTATATACCTGCATTCCTGTCAGAGACTTTAGGACTCCCCATACAAAATGCTTCTTCACTCGTGAAGCCAGTCTCATCCAAGATCCAGTGAACTCAGCGCGATGAAAAGTATCTATCAGCAACTTAATATCAGTCATAACCCATATGGATCCCTCATAAGTAAGCAGTAGCTCGACCTGCAAAAGAATAGCACAAGTGATTACCCCAACAACCAGATAATCCTAAATCAAAATACTGAAGTATGATTTCAAGCAGACCAACCTGACTAATTTTGATATTGTGAAACTCCATTGCTTTTTGAGGCCTTGTTCTTTTCTCTTCTTGCACTTTCGCCACTTTCTTTTCTTCATGAGATGTTCGACCAGCTTTGATAGCTTTGGGGTCTTTTAATTTATTTTTAGAAGATTCATCCAGCTGTGCAATAGCACCAAGTGCTGCAGCTTTAGGAGAAGAAATGCCTGAAGAGTGAACCTGTAAGACGAGTTCGTTAGCAACAGATTCTGCCACAGTTTCCTCCCACGTTCTGTCAAATGAAGAAGTTCGTCTTAGCTCTGGAGTTGAGCCGGAAACACTATTTGTTTTTATGTTTTGCAACTTTGAAGCCTGCTCAGAAGTTCAAATACAAGGTCAGAATGAGAACTACAGCTTTATAATGCTCCTCATTTGAGAGACAAAGTTCCTGGTAATCATGCCTACAAAGAGTTTCAATAACATCCATGATCTTATTAATAATTTGTTTATTAAGCACATGATTTGTCCATTCCTAAGCTATCAAATCAATTTAAACAGCCAATTTTTATTCTTACAGATTCTAAAATGCACTAGGAACATTATTTTGGATAGGATACTCAGAAAACTTACTTGGTTGGTATCTCCTGAAGTGGACGGCTGATTAATAAAAGGTACCGTAGAGGCACCTGATTTGGATGAAACCTCTGATTCTTTTGATGAACGACTGTTTGATGCAGAAGCTTCTGGGATGGTTGAACCTTTCCGTACACGTTTTGCACCAGCAGTAGTTGAAACCTTCCAAGCTTCCTGCATAACATCATGAGAATCAGTAATTTCCAAGTACAGTTTTTCTATCTTCTCTTTTGTTTGCAGATTCACCAGAAAAGTTATAAAATACTAAAGCTCAAGCTGACCTGTCGTCTTTGTGAATCTTGCTCTTCATATGGAAAAATATAATCCCATATCACTTTGTATGTTGTTTCCATCATATGTATCTTAAGGGGATAAATCTCAACCTGCAGTGTACAAAAATTTGTGTAGAGTAAAGAATTATTACTTAATCATTCTTCATCCTGATGAAGACAAAAAATTACTTTTATCTCCAAAAAGAGAATTTGAGTGAGTCTGACTATGTACATTTCTAGTATTGATGTGATTAGAGAAAATGAATTTAAATGCAGCTCTTCTCCTGTTTTTTTTCTTCCTTTTCAGTTATCTTCAAGTCTTTATTAAGGACACGTTAGTCATTCCAGCCTGTATTTTCTTTTCAAATACTTGCATGTTGTTTCAGATAAAGCTTCTTTGTTCTTCAATAGTATATGATTAGGCCCTTTTACACTACTTAGAGAATTATATAAGAGAAACAGCATAGTTCACAAGCTATTCCGAGGTGTAGAAAAATAACTTATTCTTGTATCTAGTGTTTGCTGTACCCCATTATTTCTTTTCAGCTGGATATTAGATCTATTCATTAATTTTCTTGGTTAATCCAATTAGCTTTACCACTTAAGAAGTTACTTCTCAAATTTTACTTCCTCATTATTTATGTAGAGTTATTTGCATTTTATTAACTTTGTACATTTTGCTCTTGTTTCCTTTTAAGCCTTGGTGTATGTACTTGCTTTTCTTAATTCCTCTCTCGGGAATAACTAAGCTTTATTAATAGATGTACTTATTGCTTATTAAAAATATTGCATTTTATTAATCAGGCAGAAATCCTAATAGCTATATTTTCATTCTTTCAAATCCTTCCTTTTGATAACAGGATACAAAATACTCTGTTGAACTTTTCATATTAGCGCCTCAAGTGCGCTTGTTGCTTTAGATCACCTTAGCCACAATTTCTTCCCCAAGTAATATGAGGAAGCTAATTAATTTGCACCATAATTAGGCAGTTTGGCCTTACACTTGACACAAGCAGACATGTCTGGTCAACTCATGACCGAATTCTGATAATGATGATAGAACTCAGAAAGAGAATGAGACCAGGAGGGATAACACAATATACAACCTCCTGCTGAGGCTTATCCACACAATGGCATTTATATATGGCTTATTCATTTCAAGCATCAGATGTCAATTGTTATGGCCTTATGGCTGCTTGCTTATGTAGACTAGATGTATGATAGCCGAAAACGCAACAAAGTCTCATACCTAAACATAAAAAGACGGGCATCACTTCATATCCTTTTCCTCTCCTTCCTATCAAGCGTTTTTTTTCCTGTTAAGTTTTCCATTACCATGTCTGTCTTATTTCTAACAAAGTAAACTTTAGTCTCTCCCAAGTCCTAAGTTCACCTAATTGAATTCCCTCATCCTTCACACACTGAAGCATTAACCTACCTATGCTACACATCCCCAAACTATATAAAAACAGCTCTCCCTTTCTTATCTTAAATATTCATAACCGTCATAGCCTTACTAAACCCTACAAAAGATGCACCAGGCATGTTAAAACAGGTCTTATGTAGGATCTCAAGTCCCTTAAACCCATATATTGTATTTCTGATATGCTTTATATAGCTAGACTCACCAAATGCAGTTTCCATTATAAGCATACACTCTGAATGTTAAACTTGATATTCAAAGTGAGAACACAAGTATAGTTAGATAAGGATATTACCTGGAAAAGTTCAAAAACAGTGTTTCCATTCTTTGGAAGTCCTTGCTTTGCATCTACACGAAGCATGACTTTTCTGCAACAAAAATAGAAGATATCATAACTTTTCTAACATGTCATAAGAGTTATAATAAGGGTACCTAACCAGGTCCGTTTACAAGAATATCTTAAATACACAACCATACAAATTGTAGTAGTTCAAACAGTAAGAATGACACGACCGACTCCTTAGTAGATTAGTATCAAATCTTGAATAAAAGATCATTATCTGAAAACAACCATTAAAAAGTTTCTATTCATCAAATTTTAATAAATGTTGGACAGTCACAAAGCAACGAAACATGAAAAGCCACAAATTTAGAGGATATAATTATATATTTTTGATATATGATACTAGTGCTAATTGAACTGGTAAGTAATAAACATGAAAAGCAACGAAACATATTAATTCTAAATTAAACCAATTTATTCTTTTATTAATTTATTACCACCCTCCCACTTGACAAGAAGTTTGTATTTCTCAATGAGTTAACCAGAAGTACTAAAGCCTGAATACGTGCATCCAAATAATTATGTTTAAAACAACCTTGTTTAAGGAGTTTGAAATTCAAGACAGATGAGATAATATTAACAAAAACTACATAAACATATGGAGAACACTTCCCTTCAAAACTCTGCACATAGAATAATAATAAAGGATAGCTCTGTATTACTTCTCAGTTGGGATGTCCTGAAACACACAACACTTTTAAATGTTCATAACATTTACACCCTACATGTTCACCTCACTAATGGTAGATTAACACTACTAACTGCTAATGTGAATTGGCAACTTTGCCCTCAAATTACATGAACAAGAACGTGATCTGGTGAAAAAGAAAGTATAAAATTTCATGTTCAAATCCAAAATTTCCAGATATGTATCCAAAAACAGAACCAAAAAAATATTTTAAAAAATCATGTTTTGTTCTTGCTCGAATCCGAAAATTAAAAAGTTCAGATCAGGACAAGAAAAAACAGAACAAAGTTTCACATAAAAAAAAAGGAAGAAAAGAACAAATCCAAGAAAACCAAATTTGATACCAGATCTGTAACCAAGTGGCTCTAAAAAAGAGAGCTCCAGTATAGATGAAAGATATACAAGAAAAGTCCCAAGAAAACCTCTCTCACAGCACCATTTCCAAAGACAGCTATCGAAAACCCTTCATTCCACAGACCTCCGGCAGCCACCACAGCTTAACCAACAATAGCACAAACACCGCCCCAAATCTTTCTCACCACACACAGAGCTCAACCACACCAATCTCAAACTAAAACCCTCCAACCAGCAAACCAACACTCCAAAAAAAAATAAAAAGCAAAAAAGACAGCGTTAGACCCACTCCATTTGCCGCCAAAAGCTTCTCGTGAACCATCTCCGCCATGAAGCCCTTTAGATTCGGTGGATCAACACCCCTTATTCCACCGCTCAGCCTCACTCTGCCCAAATCTGGCTAGGCAGGATGAAATGGGTGAAGATAGTGGAGAGGATGGTAGTGCTAGGCTAGGGTTCATTCCGAGTTACAAGGGTATTTCAGGAATTTAGAAATAAGAGAAGGTCGTGTGCAAAGCACATTATGAGAGACAGACTTTTTCTGTTAAAATGGATGGATTACAAGTGGGGTGAAAACATGCGGGGTGTAAAAATTCAAAAATGTAGTTATGTGTTTGGCACATCCAAGCTAGGTAGTAATCCGTAATTATCCATAATAATAAACATCAACAAACAAGCTGATCCAACCAAACAGATTGTTGTGGGATAAATAGCTCAAGTAATTTCTATCCTCTAGCAAACGAATAAATAACGTATGCTACTGCAGCACCTTCAATTAGTTATGTACTCTGGTTGTGGAGTTCCATAATTTAGTTCTTAACTCCAGCAGAAAAGCTCAAGAGTGGGTATTAATATGAAATACCAAAAATTCTATCAGACAGTTAATAGTATAAACCGGTCTTCTTAAAGTTTAAGAGTCAGTCAAAGAGTCATATCAGTCCCCAAGGCAAATTGTTAGCCAGCTGATGAGACAATGAATAAGAAACCAAAATGCACATAATATAGGTATTTCAGAAGAACAACAAAAAGATGTAAAAAGAAATTACCAATTCTCCCACAAAGTAATGACTAATACTATACCAATAAAACTTATTAAAACGCTATATACAGCAAACAAGAAGAAAAGGATCATACTTTCCCCATTCAGGAGGAGGATTCCAAGCTGATAGAACCATATCGGACTTGGCATTAGGTTGGCAGTTCCTCAAAACAAAGTACTTTGTAGTTAACACTGCAACACCGATATCTTTGTAATCCCGATCAAAATCAAAAACCTGTTGATAGGGGGTCAACAAAATGTTATGATGTATCATACATGTATATTGCAGGAAAACAAAAGCAACCAAAACTGTAACTGAAAATTCAACACATTTCTTCAAAAGTCAGATCAAAATAATAAGAAAACCACATGAGAGGAATAACAAATTAGTACTATGTATGAAGCACATTACACAAACCAAATGCAACCATAACTGTAACTGAATTGTAATAGAGAGGGTACAACAAATATTATGATGCAACAAGCGCATTGGAGCAAACCAAATGCAACCAAAATTGTAATAGAGGCAACATCCAAAACATTTTTATGAGGTCTAATCAAAGAAAATAATACTTTTGTTTTTATGTATCGCACGTTGCAGCAAACCAAATGGAACCAAAAGTTAAATTGAAGCACAATTAAAAACATTTTGGTTAGAAATCGAGCAAATAAAACTTGAGAGAGGTACAATAAAATATTATGATACATCACACATGTTTCATCAAACTAAATGCAACCAAATTCTAATTGAATCATAATTCAAGAAATTTCTGTCAAGAAGTTGACAAGAGAGAGGCTGTGTGAAGGTTCTTATCCACAATTAACTCTCCAACTATTCTATTACTCAAATTATCTAGATTGGAGAATGAATTGAGCATTTCTATTCAGGCAGTGGTGTTCGTCTCTAGGACATGTCCTCTAGTCTAGCAATGTCCACAGGCCTTAGATTGGCCTCCTCATGTTATTACGTAATAGTCCAAGGATTACAAAAAGAGCAACCTCAAGAGAATATCAGTCTAAAAAATTAGTGACATCAGCAAAAATTGTACAGAAAGAGTTATAACTAATATCTGACATGAAAAGAACATAATATGATTAGAAAGAGCATTGAAGCAAAAAGTATATTTGGAGTATCATAATCTCAGCAATAGTCAAATGGAACTTCGAAACATAAATGCACACACAAGCAATACATGTTAAGAAGCAGGTTTACGAATTGTTGAACAAGCACCTTTCAGATGTTATCAGATGGAAACAAATTGATAATAAAGAAATATGATATTGATACCATATTCAGATACTCACCATTTCATTTATCTCAGCTTCAGCAAAAGATTTACCATCTACAAGCATGTTCCAAACCACTTTATTAATTTGCATAGATATACGCATTGCAAATGAGGGACTTTTGTTCTCCTTCTCCATCAGCCGAATCTGAGCTGCCTTTTCCAAAGCCGTCCTAAATGAAGCATAGGCTTCTTTCCGAGATCTTTGTGCATTTACAAGTTCTCTCCTCAATCCTTGCACCTGGAAGGTAAAGTTTTTCTTGTAAAGAATTGATTGCTAGAAAATTGAAAACTAATATACACATACATAACAGATAGTGGCATCATAGTCTATGAAAAACATGGATACAATACAGTAATAAAGAGAGACAGATATATGAAGGACCCTATGTATAGCATAAGTGATTAATAACATCTTGGAACTTGAATGATAGAATGCTAAGGATTTTTTTTTTTGATAAGCCAGGGTACTTTAATTGATAAAAACTTGCTAGTTTACAAGGAGAAAACAGCAAGAGTACAAACACCGGGAAAAAATAAAGTAAAACTCCATGGTTGAAGCTAAAGAAATTGGTTGTTTATTTTGACCACCCACTATCCAAATTACTAGGCAACCATAGCTACATATTAAAGTATAGCTGATAGCAGCATAATCCCATGTGTGTTATGAAGAATAGAGTGCCAATGCCCACTGTTCCAAAAAAAAGTTTACTACAAACCTCTAGAGCCATTATTGTTGGATGTGCACCGGAATAAAGCTGAGAATAGATTACTATATCATAATGACAATTTAATAGAATCGCATCCCATCAGATAGAAGTGAACTGTAGCAGATAAGTTAGATTGACAAATTTTCGGCTCATCAAG
>JAYMTI010000092.1:0-16866 GCA_036897505.1 Pelargonium transvaalense | reverse complement strand
AGCAGTTGCAGCTTACCTTGTTTCAGTCACAGTATCCGTAGCATGAGGTTAGAGCAGGCCCAGGTTCAGGATTTCTTATACCATCATGAGATTTCTTTATATCTTTATTTGTGTAGTAGTTAACAGAAACTATTAGCACTGTTGTGTCTATAGAGCAGCACTGTTACTTGTGTCTTTAGTAGAATACGAATTATCCCTTTGTAAAACCCAGTAAAAATAGATAGAAAAAATAAGGATATCAAAAAGCTTGTTATAACGCATGGAAAAGGTCATACAATTGATTTTCAAGGTAAACCTATACCTCTCTTAAGGGTGTCCTTGTTCGAAAAAGAAAGTACTTATCCCGGAAAATGAAAATTATAGGAATCCTTTGACTCAGAATATTGAGTCTAACTTAGACAAACTTCCTTGTGATGACAGGGCTTGAACCACAAAATTCTTGTTAAATCTCACTCTACTGCAATTTTGATTTTAGACTAGCATTCGTGCAGATAAAAGAAGAATAAGGGCTATACTTACTACCTAAGTGATTTCTTTCTCGAACTATATATTGATTTAGAAATTCTTGACTATAACTAGAATTCAAAGGAACCCTCTAATCAGAGCTATAACCCTTGTCCATAACCTAATTCGAGTGTTGATGTAACCTTATCTTTGCTAGAACTAAATGTACTCTCTAAACCACCTACTAAATGGCTTAGGGATTCTCTATAATGAGGGCTGATTGTAAAGTTTATTATCTAAGCGATTCTTAAAAGCTGGAACTTGGCAGATAGATTTCAAGTTTCTTCTATATAAGAGATTCTAATCTTGACTTTTCGTGCTCTCAATTCTTTGTTACTATTCCTACAAGGAAGATGAGAGACTTTCTTCACGGGATTGCTAATAATCATTCTTACCGACCCAAGTCTACAAGAAGACAAAGACCAGGTTAGGAAATGTTGACATTGTCAGCTCGCCTTTGCCGACTGCTAAGAAACCAAGAGAATCAGTTAGAGAATCAGTTTATGTTATCCACGTTAAAGCTTTAGACTTTCTTTGGCTCTTTACACAGAATACTTTACCCGAAAAGGACAGGTTCGAGCAAGAGTTAGGTTCTCAAGAAGAAGGAGGATTTTTAGGTTCCTAAGAAGCGTACATGGAATTAGGGTTGTATCCTGTCCTAGATCAGTTAGGGAAGAATCGGAGGGCTATTTCAGTTGGTCGGGGTTCTAATGAGTAGGGTTTTGACAGGATAGACTCATTATTCCTGTTTTAATGCCCATCTTCCTTCAGTACAGAAGGTTATACAAATACAGAGTTCAGGTCTAGTTTCTGAGAAAGTTATAGCTAAGAAGGTAGGTCTAGGCTGTAGAGAAAGCCGAGCTACTCATAAAAGTAAGAAGTCTAATTTGTGTTCCTTTGTTTCTAGATTCCAAATTACCAGTAAAGTCTTAAGAGAGCTCTAAAGCGAGAGAGAGTTAAGCCAGTTTTCCTACTCTCTCGTTGTAGTTGAAAGTCAAGAATAAGTAATTTGTTTTGCAGTAAGGGCTTGTGTAGAACGAAAGGGAAGCTTGTTTATGTATTTGCTGTACCTCTCTTATAAACTAGAAACGAAATCGTAGGAATATTTCCTTAAGGAATAGGTAAAATCGAAGTAAGTATATAATCTGTCTAGCTTAGCGCCTCTAAATAGAACTGGAATTCAGGAGTAAGCCGAGGCACTTCTAAAAGCCGGACTACTTCTGGGTCTTAAAATCTTATAAACTCGAGTCCAGTAAGTGGTATAGATATTCTCTAGTTCTTAAAGTCTTGTTTCTTTATTGTCCTTTCTTAGTCCACCCTTTCTTGAGACTCTTCTTTCCAGCTAAACTTATCTTATTGGTAGGCAAGATTTATCTTGTGTGTTTTATACTTATTTTTAGACTTCTTTATTAGTAAGAAATACTCCTGCAACAAGAATCCCTGAGGCCTATACCTTGCACTGGAAATACCCTCTTCTTCCCTATTCTAGCTACTAGAGTTACATTAGAACATCAATTACAGTTATCTTTCCTAGTATTTCTCTTAAGAAAGAAACAGGGTATAGCTACGAAGAGGATAGTATTACCTAAGAGTACTCTAGCAATGAAGACAGGTAAGAAGATAGATAGTAAGATTCTACAGTTATTGTTATCAATAAAGGCTTGAGTAAGAGTTGTAGTAAGAGGTTTCAGCTTTAAGAAGGGAATTCTTGTAAGGGTAGATATATGGGTATAGATCTTTCTCAGTCGTAGAAGTGTTGCGGGATATTCATAAATAAAGGTAGCACTTAAATCTTCCCAGCAGGGTCTCTTTCTTATCTTAGAGGTTTGACTAGATAGGAATGTTATAAGTAGTTTCTCTGTTCTGTATTGCTTACCTATTCTGCTTATCCTTTGGAATATATAAAATGAAGTACAGGAATTGTCAAATGGAGGGTTTCTTTATTAAGTAAGAGTCCAAGGCCAATTTAACAAAGTAAGGAATTCTAAATATAGAAGATAAATTAGGTGTTAAATCAGCAGCAATTTCAGCATTTTTTGTATTTTCCTTTTGAAAGAAGTCTGTATTTTCTTGTCTTCAAAGTGTAAGTATGTTCTCTCAGGTTCCATCTACTGGTTATGGTACAGGGTATGGTACACCGTGCTATGGCTCTAGCTCAGGGTATGGCTCAGGCTGTCATGGTTAAGGCTCTGGCACCATCTCTTGCTAGGGCTCAAGGTTAAGTTAAGAGAAGGCAGTAGTCTATTTGTCTTTAGGGATCAGTATCTTTAATGAAAGTTTTTCCTCGTAAATTAACAAAACCAGCAATACCGTAATATTTAGTTATTTGGTTGCGAGTGCTTTCCCGTATTGACAGCCGTAGCTTTAACAAATGGATGTTAATTGGCTAGCTTTCCTGGTATTTTCTTCCTGTTGTGAGTGTTTTCTGCTGTATTTGTAGCTTTAACAAGTCAAGTCCTTGGGATTAGTCTTTTTGCGAGTTAGCATTATTTTGATGGGAGTATTAAAACTGGGAAACTATTTCGGCTTTAGGGTATTGGTACAGCTTTTACTTTAGGGATTTAGATTCTTTTAGGTATTCAATTTCAGACTTCTGAATTAACAATAGGTAATGAAGTACCATTCACAGGTGGCTAAGCTTTTCGAGTCTGGTAAGTTAGTAGACTCCCAAATTCCTATTAGTAAGAATTCTTAAACAAGGTTTTCCTTTCTAAAAGGAAGCATTTCAGCTTTGTGCTTTAGGGATTCTGTTCATAACAAGGTTGGCATATTGAGTTGGGAGGCTGTAGTTTTAGTCTTTGGGCTTTCTCCACTTAGAGTAGGTCTCTTTTTATACAAATAATTAGAACTAAATAAGTAATTATCCCTAATTTCTCTACCATTTATAAGAAACTGAAATAGAATTTAACTAGGCAATGCACTCTTTAACAAGTGTACCTAAAAGGCACCTTAATCTTATAAAAACTGGTTAGGGAAAACAGAGTCATATTAAAGTGAAACGGATCGTAAAGGGCCTTAGAATCCCTAGAATTGAAAACTAAATATACTTATCTTCTCTCAAATTCCTTTTGTAATTGAAGTAAATTAGAGCAGAGCTACCTTGTGTTTACCTACTGCCTCCCTAAGCCTGAGCTTGTCTGTCAAAATCGATAAACCTAGAAAGAAAATTCCACTCTCGATAAGTAAGTTTGCTTATTATACTTTATCTAAAAGAAACCCCAAGCCAGGTTTTGTACTTCATTTTGTTGGGAAATCCTTTGTTAAAATTAGTGCTGCGGTAAGAGTTATGTGATGGAGCCTTGCCGGCAAAGGAGTGCGTGAGGAATATGAAGGAATTTACTAGTTGTTGGCAGTTGGCAGAAGCGGGTTATACTTATTCAAGTTTCTAGATTTCTCTTTATTTTCTAAATAGCATAGCAGTACAAAGTACCAGGGTTATATCTATGATATAACCTTTAATTTGAGTGGGGTAGTTGGAGTCCTAATTTCTTTTTGCTTTGAGTTCGAAAAGTTTCCTTTTACTGAAGTACGTAATAAATTTCTTTACCAAGTGAAGTTAAAAGAGTGTTGTATAAGTTGTTCCCTTCATTCTGGGGACTGGATTTCTATAATAGGGCATTACTTTAAAATATAGGGTCTATTGCCTGACTTCGGGAGTTTAGATTAGAGGGGGGGCTTTATTAATGAATGGGTCGGGAGTATACCAACTAGGTGCCCTAGGATATAGGTGAAGCAAGGTATTGAACCCTTATATATATATATTTTTTTTTAATAAAGGTGTTGCCTTAAAGATATAAGAATTCGTGTTAATTCCTAATTTAGTTACATACGTACCCTTGGTTGCTTGTTATCCAGGTATATTAATATGACTCAAATGAATGCGGATTTTCTCAAAGAAAAGAATAGAACTGCGCGCCCTTTACTTTAATGGGTTAACCCACGAAGAGCAGGTATCTCGGTACACTAGATAAATGATAAATATAGAGTTTGTTGTATACGGAATTCCTGGATTGCAACTAATTTCCCAAAATTGGATCTAACGAACTCCTAAATTTATCTTTCTTTTTTCATCTGTAACACTTTAACTTATATAGAATTGCATTTATCTCGTAGAAACTGGGATACGCAATTAGAGCTAACAAAATATTGGTGGGAACCTTTTACCAAACTAAACGAAACACTCCCTCGCTTATTCTATACTACAAAAAAAAACCCTTTTTAAACGAGTACTCTACTAGAAGGTACTAAGGATCTGAATTTACTTGCCAATGTCTAAACGGAAATTCCAAAAATAAATCCTTAATTCAAGACACTGTCTAGGGTCGACCAAAAAAGGGGCATTTCATTTAATAATCATTCACGAAATCCTATACTAAATTGTCTTGGAAACGACGTCATGTTAATTTGATTGACTGCCTTACAGCTAGAAATAACAAGGGCCACACTAGAAACCTATTAGTTCTCCGGGAATTCCTTTAACCAAAAATACTGAAACCAGGAAAACATAGCTACCTGTTAGCCAATGAGCTTACTTCCAGTTTATATTAGTTAGCTCTTTCCTAGAGATACTGGACAGACAAATGAAAGCACTAACAAAAAAGAGGTAACTCTTTTTAAGGTTTTTAAGGATAATTGACTCTAGTTTTATGCTTTTATCGTTAACAGAGGATATAGCCTTAGTAGATAATAGACAAATCCTTCTACCTGACTGTAGCTTTGCGAAGGGAGGGAAATGCATAATAGTACTGTAGATAGGAACACCTCACATTATTGATACTCCCAAAATCCAAACAGCTTCTTAACTTGCTTTTCTAAGAATACCTACCCTCTTTAGACTTAAAACTAGGAAACCCCAGGAGAATGCCTTGACGGACCCCTTTTAGTCTTACTACTGCCTTTCATAAACATACCCATAACTAGCCTGCTGCTTTAATGTTAAGATTGTGTAGCCCCCTCTTAGGTACTAGTCTTTGTAGCGAGTAGACTTCTCTGCCTTGTAGATAGACTCCTGTTATAGCAGCTGTACTTGGCTTATTGTTCCCTGTCCTGACCTGCCGGATAAGATAGGTGTTATAGATAGTATATTTCTTATCCATTAAGTAAGGATGGATAATTCCTCTGGGTTTCTGCTCTTATCGATACGGAGGAGTATGCCCTTATGACACCTACTCCATAAAATTGGAAAATTACAGGCTTTCAAATTAACTTCACTGTAAAATTAGCTTTAGCCCGACTTTCTTTAATTCTATTCAATGGCTTGACAGAATCCCTAAAAGCAAAAGCTAGAGAATAGAAAAACCCTTTGACTGCCTTACCAACTAAAAAAATGCAATTAACGAGGTTAGGTCATCATGATAGGATAATGAATATATCTACTTACAATATAACAACTCCCCCCAAAACAAAGACTCAGAACTTTCCAAGATACTTACTTGCTTTCAGAATCATAATCTTAAAATACCTATCCTTATAGCTAGGAAAAAAATTTAGACTTCAGTACTTCACTACTACAGAAAAAATTCTTTATTTACCTATCTTCTCTGGAACCTGAAATTGATAAAATGCCTAAACAGACCCGTAAAACTAAAACTCTTCGAACCGGCTTTCTTATGCTTAAAGGACCAAAGGACCCTGTGCTCTTAGCCTGTACCCCAGCCCCAGAGGCTAAACTTCCCTAGAGGAGCTAGTTAAACTTAATAGGAGCTTACAGGGATCTTCTTTTTTTAAGCTTGTTCTTGTACTAGTATTACTCTTCTTAGATAGAATTCATTATTATTATAGACTTTGTATTACTTATAAGGCGCGAAGCCCTCATGCCCTATGTAGCTTATCATACAAAGAGGAGACAAACCTTTGAAATACAAGCATACATCCTTTTTTTTTACCGAGTAACCTTGGTTAGGAGGTTAAGGCTTCTGATAGTACATAGATAATCCCTGCATACACTATAACCCCAAATGACTTTGTTTCTTTTGTTTGAGCTGACCTTGTTGCTGCATACCTTCTTGTTGCCCAAGCACTAGACCTAGCCCTAACCTGTGCAGCCATAGCTTAACCCGTTGCAATAGCCCAAGCAAGAGCCAGTGCCAGTAGATGCGCCATACCCATGAGAGCCAGAGCCCAAGCCAGAGAAGCAGGCACAGTACGAGCCAGAGAAAGCAGGATAGCCAATAGCTGATAGCAGGAGCAAGCAGTAGGAGCCGGAGCCTGTAGCTAAGCTAGTGTATTCCTAATTGTAGCTAGTAATAGATAGATAGTCTAATAGATAGAAGTATAAGACTCTTACAAATTGAATACACAGAATGCAACAAAGGAATCCCCTAGCTAAATGACCTTAGATATACCTTCTTTGAAATACTTAAATACTTCTTTTCGTGTTTACTTAATCTAAACCTAAAAAAAAGGACTTTTAATTATTCCTCCCTTACTCTATTTTTATTTTTCTTTAAGATTCCTTTTAATATATAGAACGCAGAGACACCAACCAATAAGGCTCCCCCGGCTTTATTACCCTCTCCTCAATATCTAAGAAGTTCCCCTTACTAGCTGTTAAGACTTTCCTTTTAAACAACTAAAGGACTTCCTTGCCAATCTAGGCTTCTCACAACCAAAAGCTAATTAGTACAAAGAAAAAGTACTCCTTTTAGAGGTTAGGTCGTTAGTTATAGTGGCTCGAAGGAGTGACATAAATAAAGTGAAGAAGAAGTAACTAAGACTAACACATTATCAACTAGCATTAGTGAAAACCTGCTCAATAATAAAACTCCTATACTTTTTTTTCCAGTAATCCTCGGACTCATACAGGAAACCTCTTATTAAAAAAGGGATGTAATCTGTTAGAGTAAGATTTTGCTAAACTCAAAAGGAAGAACTATCAGATAAGTACTTTCCAGACCTTGGTTACAAAGAATATTCCTAGCTTTACAAGAGATTTAGACATCATTTCCTGGCTAAAGATAGATAGAGTAACCGTCTTACAAGGAATCACAGAAACAAAGAAATATGTCCCTTAGATCTGTTAGAACTAGAATGTATAATCTAGCGCATTTCTTGGATTTAGAGTTAGCTGGTTCCTGCAATGACAATGGATAATTAGTACTGTCAAGCCCTGGATGAAGAAAATTCCTCAATTGACAAGTTTGGGTTTAGATGTTTCCCTGGTAAAGCTATAGTGTACATAATAAGAATAAGAAGTAAACCCAATACTAACACCTGGCAATACATGCACATGAAGGTAACCCGTCGAACATACCTAGATTTATCTTGTCTTACATCCTTATCAGATAGTAGCTAAGTAAAATACCATTACTAGAAAAGCTGTGAGAGTGGGAAACACAGAAACCTGATTCTATTGATTGGTATTCTAAAGACTCATATCATATAACCAATAACTGATTTAAGCATTACCATATCCTAAAGCTAAGGAGAGCTATGAGTGGATTACTAGAATGGATAACAGAATTCTTTGGTGCTTTCCTTATTAAGTCCTGCTACAATCATCTTTTGCACCGAACTGAGGCGCGGTAGCCCAACAATACAAATATACAATCTACATAAGGAGTTGTAATATACTAAGGAGTTGAATTACCACAGCAGGGGAGGTAAAGATAAAACCTTCTCGGAGGCGGTCAACCTTAGATCATTAAGGGACCTCTTCTAACCTCTACTAGAAAGCATGGGATTGTGTTGGGATAAAGGAATGAAAGACTAGTGCTGTTTAAGGAACTTCTTCTATATTCTATACTGAACACCGAAAACTGTGGATAGGCTCTAACAGCGGTATTCTGCTAACTTCAAAAGTGGTAATGTATCTAAATCGGCAAGGGAAGTGAAAATGGTAAGATAGAGAAATCCTGGTAACCTGAGGTACTTTGGCAACGCATGAGAAAAAAAATGTCAAATTTAAGTTTACAATAAAGTAAAGTCTAGGAAAGAGTACCCCACAAGTTTCATTCTAATTCGCTAGATTCGATGAGATTTTATATACTATAAGAGAAAGAACCCTTTTATAGTATAGTTAGAAGAAAGAAATCTGCTATTCATACATGTTATGGTACATAAGTTTTCCTTTCAAGGCCGTAATTTAAGAGTACTCGCCAAGAAACATCCGTTAAATTCCTGTTTTCGTGAAAGTGAGGATAAATCGAAAAGGAAACCTTTTATGTAACTAATATTAAAGTACTAAATTCTGCAAGCCTATTTATTTACATTCGACCCTAACAAGCCCTAGAATTGATTTGAGCTTTAGAGAAATTCAGTCCCTTTTGAGGGGAACCCTTACGAAGTAAAGCTAATTTAGGAACATAACAGATTCCTTCTAGAATACGGGAGCTAATGCCTTTATATATGTATGATAGGTAATTTCTTTGGGAATAACTTTAAACTGCGCACTATTTATTTTGAAAAGAAGGAGTATGCCTTAAGAGAGTCAAAATTTTCTGCCTAAGTGATTTTACTCTTCCGAAAGAAACCCGGTAAAATAGGAAACCTTTCCTTAGGATTGTTAACACAAAACTTATATCTATACAAACTATAAAGTACGGAGAATACTGCCTTCCTTAAGCTTGCTTTTCCTCTAGTCTTTATATCTCCCGCTTAGGACCCCCTAAATTATTTAGACTCGCTCCTTTTGAATTTCTTACCTAGTTCCGGAACTTAGAAAAAACTAGGGCTTTACTACCTATTGTATATTGTTCACTAGGCTGAGAAGAAAAAAAAACAAGCTTCCCTTCCGTTCTCTATTTGCTTTACTGGAAACCCAAAATGAAAGTTCTTGTACTAACAAACCTGCGAGTATTCCTGCATAAATTGAACCCTAAGAAATAGCTGCAATTTTTGCCCAGGACTGACTAATACTTTAACGAAGTTTTTAACTTCCATTGCTCTGAATTAAGTTGAGGCTAAAGACCTTTCTCTAAAGGTTTTGCAAGAGTCCTGAATGCTTACATCCCGGATAAGGTATATTCTCTAAAAGCAAACCTCTTTTGAAGTTTTTTGATAATAAAAAATTGATTAGGAGAGAATCCAAGTTTATAGAAATTCTTTAGTTTGTCACAGGTTTAGTTATTTCGTAGGGTGCTTCTTTGCTTTTAAAACGGCTAGGAATTTGAGCAGACAATCCAGAGTTTTTCTATTATATTAGCCGGGGCTCGAAAGGAGGTTCACAATTATAGTATAGGTGTTAAACAAGCTTACAGAATTGCAGCATTTTTTTTTGAGAAAGTATTTTACTGTCTGTGAAATTGAAGTTATTTCTGGGCTTTAGTGTGTAAGTATGTTCTCTCGGGTATATTTCCTAATGCCCTAACCTCGTAAACAAAGGTTGTTTACTCGGTAAAAAAAGGATTCATGTATGTAAATATAAGGTTCTATCCTCTAAAACGAGAAGCTACGGGGAACATGAGGAATCTTCCTTAGCTTTAGTTACTTTTTTATTGTGAGTGCTTTCATCTGTCCCTAGCAGCTCTGCTTTAACAAAGGGAAGTTAATTAACAGGCAGGCTCCTGTTTCCGGTATCTGTATTTTGGTTAAAGGAATTCCTAAGCGTATATAAGGTTCAGGGCTTTCTTCCCTTTCTAATTCTAATTTCTAATTCTAAAGGGGTAAATAATATAAGAAATTCTACTGTTTTATGATAAAAAACACCTTCAAAGGTATCCGAACTACAACATTTAGAGAGTCACTTTAGCATGATTCTATTCCTTTTCTTTGAAGTATTTCTTGTAAGTATTTACTGAAGAGGGGCTCTTTTCTAATAGTACTTCATTTATATCCTTTCATTTTTTGTTATATTAGTGTTGCTAGGAGGGTTTTCTATTTAGTAGCGCTTTCTAGTGTGTTCGATCCTGGGAAATAGAAGGGTTTAAGCTCAACAAGTGAGAGTCTGTCTTTATTGCTTTATTGATGTTACCGGATATTCTTTTTTATCTGTCAAACTTTAACGAGATAGGAATTTCTTTTAAGGGGAGATTCTCTATTTTAGGCTAAGCGGGGAATTATCCTTTAACTATAAGAAGAAACACTTAATACACTAACTACAAAACCCACCATTCAATAGGTACCCTAACAAGAAGAATACCCATACCCCCTACAAGGTCAGTCTCTCTACCATTTCTTCTCCTATGCTAAGTATTTTTTCCGAATCAAGTATCTCTCCTAACTAAGACTGTTAAGACTCCTCCTATAACCTATATTCCTCTAGCTCTCAAGAAGATTAAAAGGTATGCGCATAAGTCAGTTTATTATGTTTCCAGGTTTCCGATTTCAGTGTAGTAGGCAAGCTTTAGCTTGGAGTCTAAGTCGTCGGTTTAGAGGTCTAAAAAGAAAGTGCTTTTACAAATTAGAATTCTTTTTTGCAGTAAATCAAGTCAACAAGTGAAAGAGGTTCTGTTCTTCCTAGGTTTATTAAGTAGTACAAGGTAGAAATATCCTTGAATTCAGTTGGTTTTGCAAGATAAGGGATTTTCCTTAGATTAGAAGTTAACTTAGCCAGGAGCTCCTATATAGTATATATTATGCGACTTGAACTCTTGCATTCCTGTGTTACTGTATTCTGGTTTTAAGAAAGGGTATTTATTAGAAATTTCCTACCTTTCCTCAGCTGCGGATCTATAAGAATTGGAAGAATTGGGGAGTATAAGAGGTTATTTGATCTCACTTTCTTAACTTAATATAATACAATTAGAACTATCTCGTTACAAAATCTTAGGAAGAAGCTCATTAAGAATACCTAAACAATCTTTGTACAAGGTAAATAAAGGGAAGGTTTTAAAGAGTGCCTCTGTATTGCTGACTTACTTAACTCAGGTACCAGCTGCAAAAGAAAAGATTTCCCTTACACACTCTGAGGCTGCCTCTTACGAACTACAAAACAAAGCTACCTGTAAATAAAATTCCCTCCGTTTTTTTACCAACTCCTAATGCGTATTAGTTATATTGCTTTTTAGACTTTGTTCTTTGTTAACTAGACTAGATTGGGAAGCAGGGAACGGTAGACAACTCTTTACATCCTATTTACTGTCCTAGATACTATTATAAAAGCAGAACACAGAAACACAAAGAATATCCTCCTTACTGAAAGACTTTCCAGTGAAGACTAACTAATAAAAATTCAATAGAATAACCCAAGTCTTCTTAGGGCTAGCGAGAAATCCAGAGTTTTTTTTAATTGTTATGAGAGATTCTTAGGAAAATTTCTTTTTTTGATCTAGTAATTAGGGTTTTAGGTCAACTAAATTTAATAAGGGTTTACAATACTATCCTGTTTGTCTGGTTGAGTTTTTTAAGATTCAGCTTAGCTAGATTTTTTTTTTCATTAAAAAATAATAGGGATTTTTAAGCTAGAAGTATTAGGAGGGCTTACTTTTCTTTATTTGCCCCTTTTGAAGAGAGTTAAACTAAGTAATTGTGGGGATACCCACAGGTGTATTTGTATTTAAAAAAAACTAAGAGTGCACTTTTGTGTATTTAATTTAAAGTGACAGGTTACTAAATTCTCGAATATTTCACATTATAGGGTATTCGTTCACGAGCTACTTTCTATTTCTAATAGATATTTATGTGTACTCCTATTATAAGCCCTTGTACCAAAGCTAAGTGCTCATTCTCTACACTGACTAAAGGTGCTCAGGAAGACACTTACTAGTCAAATAAAGTTCTTACTAAAAAGATAAGGTATGAACCCGTAGCTCCGAGATTTAAGAAAAAACGAATTCCTAATTTTAAATTATTAGATATAGGAAATCTCCTTTGGGATATTAAAATAAAAGGAGCGTTCCTTGTTTCTTGCTACTAGTACGTGCATAGCACTTGTCAAAATTTAACTGAATTGTGTCTTACCCGTTTTTATAACTGATATAGCAATACACATGAGTAGAATAGTGCGCGAGCTTCAAGAAAAGTAAAGTATCATAGTCAAAGAACTCCTGTTTCTTTGCGTTTCGTTTTTTTGCAGGATAGCTTTGTTACATTTAAGAAAATTAGAGTTCCAAAGCGGATCCTTTTAGACATTTTCCCGCTTTTTTAGTTCTATTGCGTTAAGATCTATATCACTTTAGTTTGCAATTCCCTTT
Source organism: Pelargonium transvaalense (assembly GCA_036897505.1). Lineage (NCBI taxonomy): Eukaryota > Viridiplantae > Streptophyta > Magnoliopsida > Geraniales > Geraniaceae > Pelargonium > Pelargonium transvaalense. The sequence continues at coordinate 4,291 of JAYMTI010000092.1, read as the reverse complement.
TCTTTTTGTATTACTAACTTTTTCTAGGATACTCCACAGTTTTCCTTTGTAAGGGTACTTATAAGAAATACAATGAAAGTTAATAAGCTTTTGTTGCAAGCAAGTAGGACCTTTTTCTTTAAGCTGTATCAGATTCTTGATTAAAATGTGTAGGGTGTATTAAGCCGAGGTACGTAATTATTAGAAAGCCCGCTCTATGCCTATTTAAATGCGCTATAACACGAGTTAGGGTACACTTGCATATCTACCTCTTTGAAATTTACATTTTAGGAGGTTTGAATTTTGCACATACAGTTGTATTCCTTATTAAGCTCTGTTCTAATCTAAAAAAAAAAATCCTCCTTATTCTAGCAATCTTAAGGCTGAGTATACCCCTCGCAGACCCCGATTTGAACCCTTTTTTTTATGAGACGCGATTACCTTGCTACGAGGCTTCGTTAGATATTTCAGCATTATTCATTCTTAGTAGTAACTTCTAGTTTTTTACTTCGAATTGAATGTTGTAGTAAGTGATTCTTTTCAATAACTTTATCTACATTAAAAAAATCAAAGCCATTTAGCAGCTACTTTAAAAGAGAGATTAGCGCCTAAAATTTCAATTTCTCCTAGTTTCTCACAAACAAACTTGTAAGTGTTATTCGTTGTTTAAGAGTGCCCAGTGTATTCATTTTCTTTTGTAGCTATAATATTGTTATTGTTCAGAGCTAGATTTCTGGTCTGTTTAGGATGAAGCCTTATCCTTTTTTAAGAGATTAGACAAGCTCCTGTTAATTAAATTAATTAAAAGTAGGGATTTCTTTCTAGGTTCCCCCCAGTTAAGGTTTCAAGGTTTTATTACTGGATGTTAAGTTTCTCCTAGGGCACTTAGATTGTAGACTTCTTCTGTTAAGGTCTAGAGAGCGGGCATAAAAGTAGTGTTTTAGGAGCTCCTTTATAATAATAGCCCTGCGGATACAGTAAAGGAATAAACCTAACAGCTTTTTTTTAGACATTTGTAAGCAAGGCCCGGCTTGGTGGCTGGCTTCGTAAAGTATTTCAGAAGTAGTTTTGCATATAATAAGGAGCCCCCTGCCTTCGGCATATCTCTCACGGTGGAAAGGAGAATAGGTTTTGTTGCAGATAGATATAGGGTACGAAAGTAGGTAAGAATCCATTCGTCACTGAATTACTAAAGTATTAGGTATCGAAGTACTACATAAACAGGTTTCTAAAATAGAGCTAATCCGTGGTGAAAGTACTCGGCCAAATATATGTCATTAGGGATACTGGAGCACTCCTTACAAAGGAATTAATTCTAGGAGAACATACCATACATAAGAAAGTCTCATATGCTTACTAAATTAAGTACATAAAGTGACGGGTAACCACTTTTGAGTGGATAGAGTCAGTCCAAGGAACTTTGTTCATTTTTTTAAGAGTACTAATAACTATAAATTGAATTCGCAACTAGTAATTATTACTGGAAAAGACCCGATTAGATGGAATAGAAAGGGATAGGATTCCTTTTGAGTTGAGAGTGTATAAATATTAAACTGCCCCGTTCTAAGGTACTCGTTAAAGGCGTTAAAGAAAAAAGTGCCTTATATAGAAAATTTTTTCTTGCTATATTAAGGCAAAACGGGTTTAGAATGGGTCGTAAGGCTGCCCTTCTAAAATTAAAGTTATGTTATTAAGAACTTAGGATAATTGAAGTATAAAAGTAGATCCACTGTCATTAGAACCAAATGTGCAATCAACAGCTTGAGAGCTCTAGTAAAGAAAGTCTAATAAATTTTACCCGAGAATAGCCTTGCTTCTAGCTGCAGCTATGGGACTTATCCTATGGAGAACTCGGCGATTTGACTTTTTATTGATATACGGGTGTCCTACTACTTTAGTAAACTTATGAAACTTTGGGAGACTCAACCCTGAAAAGAAATATATGTATAATAAATGTCAGCAAATCGGGGGTCCTATAAAGTTACATTCATAAAAAAAAACCTATCGCCTTCTAAACATTTTTACTCAAACTGTACAGAATACTTCCTACTAATTATATTAACAAGAACTGAACTGCAAGGGTATGGGTTTCCTGTAAAATGTCAATTCTTAGGAAAAGGTAAAAAAGTACTGGATTTTGCGTTAGAATCCGCTTTGAGTTAGTGGACTAGACTTCTCGAGTACTACAGTACCCACCTTTTGAAAAGAGGGATATGGACTTTACAAATGTAACGTGTAGAGCAATACTGAGAAACACAAATATTATGAAAATAGCAAGAAATTAATAAGGAAAAATTCACACGCAGGGTAGCTTAGATGTGTTTTAGATCAAATAAAAGGCCATACTACGGGTTTTTATATGTTATAATAAGGTTCCTTAAACATTCGTATTTTTACAAGTTCTGGTACCCCTCCCTTACCTTATAAAGTATATTGTGAAAGCGCAGAGGAATAGCAAGCTTTGTAAGTAGGAGTTATCCTTATATGGCGAAAAATGAGAATTTGGGAATGAGTGTACGTTACATTTCTAATAAAGTAAATTTACCGTGGGATTCCTTTTAACGAAATCCCGTTCAGTTTGAAAAAAAACTGATATAAGGAGTACTAGCGAGATTCAGGTATGAGTACAACTCGGAATGAAAGCTGGTATTAAGGGACGCCCTTGTATATATAAACCAATTATCAGAAAACTAAAATAGGTGCAATCTCAGAGTCTAATTAGGATTACCGAGCCCTAAGATTTAGAAGCAAGTCTATAGCATTCTATTTTATTTGGGAATTGAGTTACTTTGTTAATTTTACATTTACAATTTACTAACGCTTCGTAAATTTAGCTGCTTGGGTTACCCTAATTTTAAAAGCTTTACTTTGGTTTTTAGGGTTCCCGCTTCTTTAAAAGGTGAAGTCTGCTTATTAAATTAAACGCGCGGATAATTAAGAGCATACTATGAAATAAGAAGGGATGGGATCAAATTAAATACAGAATTCTAAAAAATAAATCCGGTTTATGGATTCTAAATTTTAGTTATAAAACTATAAGTAATTAATATAAAATGACTTTCATAATCATAATTGACTTATTTTATTTACAAATCTACCCAAATGGATTAACGGAACTCCACTAGTGGAAGCCTCCGAGTTTACTAAGCAAGAGAAATCCTAGAACTTTTTTTTTTCACTTTATAGAATCCCGAACTCTTAGATTTTGACTCTCAAGTACATTCAGCAAGCCCGAGCAAGGGATTGAATGCTCTAAACTTAAAATTTATTTACTTCCTGGAAACCTGTCTATAAACGCGTCAATTTTTGGGAGAATAGCACAGAATTGAGATATAACAATTTCAACAAAAAACCCCGTAAATATGCTTTATTACGACCCCTTTCGTACCTAACTCTATAATTTACTAGTACGGAATGTTTAGGCCCTTAACACTTTCCATATTAGATAAACAAGGAGGCAAGTCTCTGTCTACCAAGAGCACTTTCAAAGATCCTAACAAACCAAAATACTGTTACATTGAATTGACCTGCTCACATCACAAAGGAACGTAAAAGTTTCCTACTAAGTCTGTGTTTTTAGATTTTCAGCAGTACCAAAAACCTGTGACACAAGTATTTCCTCTATCTTATACCAAAGATTCTACTCATTTACGCAGCATCTCCTTTCATTTTCATTTAAGCAAACATTTTTCAGTATTCTGTAATACCGAGATCAGGGTGCATTTCTCTCCTTGCAGACTTCCCAAAACGAGAAGGATTCTCAAACTTTAATTGAAAAGCACCTAAACAACTTTTGATATCAAAAAGGTGAACCTAATATATAGAAAAAAAAAGTTTATTTGCAAAAGATTTAATGAAATTTAGACTCCCATGTCAGATATATCTACTAGGATTCAGCTCACTACGAAATACTTTTTATTAAAATTACCACGTCTAGGAGGTTATAAAGGCATATCCCCAACCCAATAAATTAATATATGGAACAAATAAAGAATCTTCTCGATATTTAAACTCTAAGAACTGTATATCCGTAGCTTAGAGGATAACCTCGACCGACCCCCTTTTCCTTGAAAACCTAAAAGGCACTACTCAATCTAGAAACCTTTTTAGTACACCACACACGCAGGGTAAAAAAAATGTTTATTGTTTTACTTGGACCTAGGGCCCTCTATTCTGCCGAAAGAAACTTGAAGTATACCTCATAACGGTTGTGAATTGGTATTAATGTTTAACTTCCTAACTCTAAATCCCACTTGTTCTAATTCCTCAAGCTAGTGCAAGACTGTTGTTGATGACAGTTGTTGAAAGCTGC